>JAAGKR010004010.1:0-66719 GCA_011419295.1 Clarias macrocephalus | reverse complement strand
GAGATCAACACTGTGTATCTTGACATGAAAATAATGGGATGGATAAGGGTTTTCTTTCTTTCTTTAAATCGATTTAATGTATGGTGCACTGCTTTTCGATCACGCCACACTAAAGTCACTAAAGTGTGTCACACCATCTGCAAAGGAAATTATTTTAAAAAATTATGAATAAAAAAAGGGAAAAACCAAAAAAAAAAAAAAAACAATGCAAGCTGACAGTATTTACGATTAATTACTCACTCATGGCTAGCTGTGTGTTAGGGTTTTTATTTTTTATTTTTAGGTATGGAAATATATATGTTTGTAAGATATCGAGTGGAGAGTAAGGGGACAGATGCGACGTTTAGTGCACCGTCTTCACTCCAGCTCACCTGAACCCTTGAGCACTTGAGACTAAAGGGAATAAACAGGCTGTGTTCTAATACCGGTCCGTCGTTGACTTTCACCCTTGGTATTTAACCCCTTCAGGAATACACTCAAGATCTTTCATGTAAGGGCAAACTAACACGCACATGATTCCAGTGTCAACCTTAAGGCCACACCCTGAATCGGAAGATCGATGCTTGTGTGGAGAGATGGCAAATTGCGTGTTTCGAGGCGATGAGATTGCGTATGTGGCTTATAAAACCAAATTCGCAGGTCAAAGTGAATTAACTTTAAAAAGTATATATATATAGAGAGAGAGAGAGAGAGACAGTCAGCCAAAAAAATGTATGCAAACTTCAGGAAGAGAAAAATAGTATGATGTATATTATATGAGTATAATATTTATAATATTGTCATATATAACAGTGAGCAATAAATTTAGTATTTTAAATAATTATACATGTTTTTCTTTTTCCTGAAGTGTTCATACTTTTTTTTTGGCTGACTCTGTATATGTATATATAATTTATTTAGCAGAAAATACAAACTGCTTCCATGTTTTGCAAGTACTCGCATTTTGCAAAAGTATCACCTCTTCTTTCGAGTTTATGTGACTGGAGTGTGGAGCAGAAGATCATTAGTTAAAAAAAAGAAAGTCACTTTTTATGAGACATGACAATGTAAGCACAGCATTTCAATGTTCATTAGATACTTTAAGTCATTTGTAATTCTTCAAAACCGGTAACAAACGAAGAATCGAATAGAATCTAAACTTGATTCGAGTCTAACAACATTAATAGCCTTAATAAAGTCATTTCATTGTCCTTTCTAACATTTTCGTCCGTGTCATGCGCTTCACTCCTCTTCCTCCTGTGATACCTAGAACAGTGTTTTGTCCGGGGCGGGATGTCTGAAATCGTATCGGGACACAGCCTAGGTGTAACGACATATCTGTGATAAGAGAAGAATAAGCTAGCAAGCTAGCTAAGATAACCAGCTAGCGAACCAAGTTAAAAGATATTTCAATAATAAAGTTGATTCAAAATGAGCATTTTTTTTATTATAATTTTTTTTTTTAAAATAGATTTTGAAATCCTGATAGGGTGAATAAAGTCGTGCCTTTATGCCGGAAGCTGATTATTTATCTTAAAATGGATTAGGTTTTGGTGTGGTACCAAAGTTGAAAAACATTAAAAAAAAAAAAAAAAAAAGTGCCATCAAATCTAACTTTTTAATGAGTATTATATATATTTGCCATATGGGAGGATGTTTTTATGTGAACCAAAGAGATCTGACACATTTATTTTGCCTTTGATGTTTTTTTTTGAGAGTGTGTGTGTAGTATATGTCACATGTTTGAATTATTATTATTATTATAATTATTTTTTTCTGTGCACATTATACATTTAATCCATACATGAGCATAATCTGTATACATTTGCACAATTCACTTTGTATGTACATATTCATATGTTTTTTTTTTTTGTTTGTTTTTGGAAAATTTTAAAGATTGAAAGTAATGTGCATGTGCCAGATTTGGAGAGCAGAAAAAAAAAAACTATTGTCACTGGTGTGTTGGTGTGTGGTTGTGATTTTTTTTTTTTTTTAAGGGGGTTCGAGCTAGAAGCAGAATCATTCAAGTTTCTAATAATGGGGTCAGAAATTAAGTATTTTGTTGCCTAAAAAAACAAACAAAAGAAATGCAGTTTCTTTCTCAGCAGGTAATGTCAAGTTGTGAAAGAATTTTCATTTTAGAAACTCTGAAGCTTAGTTTGGCACATAAATTAATAAATCTAGTATTAAAATCACTACATCATTATTATTTTTATTATAATTATTATTATAAAAACACACTCTAAATCCATGCAATATATCTGAACAGTTTCAGTGAATTGAAATAAAAATCACAATTACTAAAAGTTACAAATTCAAATATCAACATTGAGACTTTGAAATTAATTTCTCACTTCAAGTCATGAGACCTTCCTGTAATGATCTTGTGGATTTCCTTTTTATATCAAGAAAAGTTAGTTTAATTTTTTAAAAATAAATAAGGCATGAGAATTCCTTTCTCAATTAAAAAAAAAAAAAAAGGTTGACAGATTTTTGTTGCACATCACCGCCCCGCTGTGATCAAAGCGTTTGTGAGTCGCCTTAGAAATCATAGTTTGTTCATCACATACATAAGTAAATAAATTTATTAAAAACAAATAAGTAAATTGCATCAGGGATAATCTGCAGCCATGTATGTATTATAATAAATAGTATGCACAGACTGACAGGAATTTTAAAAACTCCCTCAGAATTCTGATAAAACATGCACACTAAAATGTGTTATATTTTTGAGCAAGTACAGTAAGTGGGATTTTTAACCACTTGCATGATTTTAACACTTGTGCCTTTACGAGCATTGACTCACCTACACATAGAGTGACACGAAGACGCAGCCCAGATCATGACCGTGCTCTGTGGCTTCTACTGGAGGCTCAGTGGTTAGTGACGGCGCTTTGCACCTCTCTGATAGTGTTAGATTAAAAATCTGACGCTTCTAATTCCGCTTAAAGATGCGCAAGTTTTTGACTTCAGCAAAAAAAAACTCTTTACATTAATTTTTGTCATAGAATTAATACTTCTTAGAAACTATATGGACAAAAGTATTTGGCCAAACGTGCAATGACATTGTATCCAAACACTTACTTTCAGTATGGACTCTGTCCTCCATGAACAGCTCTTCATTCTAGGGTGGACACAAGATGTTGGAGTGTTTCTGTGGGAATTTATTCCCATCCATCCTGTAGAGCATTTATGAGGTCAGACACTGATGTTGGACAAGAAGGTCTGGCCTCGCAATCTTCGTTCCAGTTCATCCCGAAGCTGCTCAAAAAGGTTGAGGTCAGGGCTCTGTGTTCGGGCCAGTCAAGTTCTTCCACGCCGAACTCATCAAAACATGTCTTTATAGTCCTTGGTTTGTGCACTGGGGGGAGTCATGTTGGAATAGAAAAGGGTCTTCACTAAACTGTTGTCACAAAGTTGGAAGTGTCGTCCGAGATGTCTTGGTATGCTGAAAAGCATTACGACTGCTATTCAACCCTGCCATTCACAAGGATAAGGGGCCTGATTGGACCTTTTTTTTCCTAAATTAAATTATTAATGTATTATGTAGCTGTCCAATTTTTAAACGACGACTAAAGATCTATCCGTTTCTTAGATATTTGGGGGGGAAAAAAGGAAAACACAGAAGTGTAGTTAGTCAGTAACCTAATAACCAGCTCTGGAAAAGAACGTCTGCCAAATGCCTAAATGTAAACAGGTTTAGTCCAATACCTTTGTCCATATAAATGTATTCATGTATGTTTCTGAAGGGGTGTTTTAGGTTTGGTGAAAAGTTCTGTGTTAAGGCTCCAGGGGCACAGTATAATGTCTGCCCCTGCACTCTGATCCAAGCCTACCAACAAAAAGATACTCTGGGTACTCCGGTTTCCTCCCACAGTCCGAAGACAGGTTAGGTTAGGTTAATTGGCTTTCCCAAATTGGCTGTAGATTGTGAATGAGTGTGTGTGTGTGTGTGTGTGTGTGTGCCCTGCGATGGATTGGCACCCTGTCCAGTGTGTACCCCGCCTTGTGCCCCAAGTCTCCTGGGATAGGCTCCAGGCCCCCCGTGACCCTGAATACAGGATAAAGCAGTATAGATGAGTGAGTTTTGGTCAAATACGTCCTGAAGGGGCAGTTTGTTAAGGCCCCGTGTTACTGGTCGGAAGGTCTGCGGTTCAAGACACAACTCTGCCATGTTGAGCATGGCCCTTAACCCTGTCTGCATAATGGCGCTCTGACCTGCCTACTAAAAAAGCAAAACAAAAAAAAGGAGCTGGGATGTGCGAAGAATATAGCATTCCACTATGCAGTAATGTAATGTACTGTGTACAGTATGTGAAGAATAAAGGCTGAATTGAACGTGACTATTCGTGTTACTTTGTCGCCCCCTACCGGATGAACAGCGCATGCGCATATTCGCGCTTGTGTGACGCTGGTGTGATTACGTCAGCACGTACAGACGCGTTCGAAGCCCCTCCCCCTCTAGCTGGAAAAAGAAAAAAAAACTTTTTTTTTTGTATCGAAGGAATCAACAGCCGCCATCTTGTCGCGGCTTGGAAATCAGGATTTCGCTACGGCGCTGGTTTTTAACCGCGGAACGGCGCGTCCGAGGCGACGCTCGACGACCGCTTTCGAGCCGAGACGCCGCCGGTGAACCGCGACGACGCCGATTTTTAGGCGAAAATTTTATTAATCCCCCGGAATTCAGCGGCATTTCGTCGGCCACGAACAACCCCCCTCCCCTTCCACCACCACCTCCTCCTCGCGTTATTACCCTCTGATTTCCCCCTTTCGTTAAAACCGAGAGAGGGAGAGGGAGAGAGAGCGAGCGAGAGAGGGGGAGAGCCGAGAGAGAGAGCCGTCGGGACGGCGCACAGCATCGACGGGACGCGTGCAGGAGAAACGATCGGCGCTTTGACGCGTTTTTTAAGCCGCGTCTCGGATGTGTTTCTTGCACGATTTTTTTTTTGACGTCAGAAGAGCGAGAGAGAAGGTTTTGATGAGGATGCACATTTAAAGAACATCGCCGAGGCGAGCACGCGCAGCGCCCGGGATCCTTCTGGAAATTTCTCCCTCATATCGAAGTCTGATTTTTTTTTTAAAGAAATTCTCTGTTTTTTTAAAACCCCTCTCTCGGGGCTAATTGAACGACGATAATGTGGGTGTTGGGTGTTGGATTATCATGGGGTAAATGGCGGTGGCGCTGTTGGTACTTTTTTCAGAATTCCTCCTCCTCGCTGTTAGCTTAGCTTAGCTAATTAGCAACTCGAACGTATAAACAAAGTGAAAATCCCGGAACGCGCGTGTTTTTTTGCTCGAAATTCCCACCTCGTAAGGATTCCCTTCGTCATTCTTTTCTACTAAAAGAAAAAAATAATAAACCATGGCTGATAATCTGCTTGATCCCGGACCTCCGAATGCGAAGAGGCCGAAGATGACAGCACCTGCCTCAGACGGGCCAGGTAACTAATGCTAACGCTAAAGCTAAACTAAACTAACTTAAATGTCCAAAAAGGGGAAGAAAAGTGTCCCGTTTATTGGTTCTCATCTCCTTTAAACATATTGTTACACCCATAAAACGTCACCCAATCATTTTGACTGAGGTATATTTCACGTATTTGGCATTTTGCTGCTGTTTAAGTGCACTGTTTACGCTTTATTGACACTGAAAGCTAGCTCATACCAGAACACTCAGCTAGCTAGCTTAGCTCACATCGGCGTACTTTCTTTCTCCTGTCAGCTTTAAACGCATTAAAGTGTCTTTTTTTTCTTAAACATTATTACGAATGTATTTTAATTTACACATTAATGTTCATATGGAGAAATTTGTGCTTAAACATCTTGAAGTACAAACGTCGGACGCTTTAATAGCCTAAACGTACTAGCGTACTGGATAGGATGGAAGCGATGTAGTGCGCGTGCAGGCCTGCCTCAGCCTGTGTAGTGCGCGAGGACGCAGTGAAACACTTCAGCAGCTTTTAACGCGAAAAAAAAAAACAAGCTTCCCGTTAGCAGACTAAACACCTGTGGGTCAGTTGAGTGGGTAAGTTTTGTAATCAATCAACTAACTAATCAATCAGTCTCTGATGCGTGAGGTAATAAGTCGTTACTGTTCATTAAAGAAGGTTTTTGCATGGCTTAAAGGTTGAGACGCGGTCAAAAAAGCGTGAACGAATTAAAAAAATATATTTAGAAATAAAAATGTAAAACATGTACATATCGATACGTCTTGGGGGCACCTGGCGGTCCAGGTTCGATTCCCGTCTCCGGTTTGTGCATGTGTGAAATTATCTTGGTGGGTTTCGTTCCTCGGACAGTCCAAAGACGTGCTGGTTACGCGGCTGATTTCACTAAATTCGTTCCCGTAGTGTGTGAATGATGATCCTATCACGGGTGTAAGATTGAAAAAATACACCAGTTATCGCCATTGGACAACAGATGTTTTTGGATGGATAATTCTATTAACGATAGCTCGATTTCTAGACATTTCTCTGCATTTATTTTTCCCCACCTCAGGTTTGTGTGCGCATGGGGTTTGCATGGTGGATTTCCTCAGACAGTCCAAAAACGTGCCGGTTAGATGAATGATTTCCTAATTTGTGTGTGAATGTTGGTCGAAAAATTGCAATAGAGACAATATTGTTTCTATTAGCGATAGACAGGAATGTAGGTATTTGTCTCTCTAATAGGGTTCACCCTCAGATTAAAAACCAGAAGCTTTGTATGAGTTTTCACTTGTAGGTATGCGCAAAGATGCACCTGTTCCAATGTCAAACTACTTCTTTAATGATGACGATGGCGGCTTAATGGCACCTCTAGGCTCTGGGTTCGATTGTCGCCTCGGGTCTGTGTGCGAGCGTGCATGCTCTCTCCCGTGCTCGGTGAGTTTCCTCCGGGTCCTCTGGTTTCGTTGGGAATTGGTGTTCCCAAATTGCCCAAAGTGTGTGAATGAGCGCACGTGTGTGTGCCCTGTGATGGATTAGAACTCCTTCCAGGGTGTACCGTAAGACTCGTGCCCCAAGTCTCCTCCTGGTTCAGGCTCCAGGCTCTCCCGTGACGCTGTACATAGGATAAAGTGGTATAGACGATGAGTGAGTGAGCGATTAATACACATAAAAAATAAGGCATTGTGCACAATAATATATTGAATTAATTTATTATTATTATTATTATAGCATTTTTTTTTGTCAGCACTTCTCATAGTGTATAACTATACACATTTTGCGCATTAAGCAAAGAATAAAATGCTATAAGAGAAATAATCATCACTGGCGTCTCCGATCTGGATCTTAGACCACAGCGATTGACTTATAAACTCGATTTCTGTACGTGACATTAAACTCAATTTATGATCAGTTTCTAGTCGACTATAATGTTCGGTCCATGAAGCAAGTCATCTTCTGGTGTCTATTCACATTTTCTTTCATCGCCAGTCTGTCCCCCCAGAAAACTGGATCCCCCATACTGAATGGGGGGTCCAGTTTTCTTTCTTTTTCCTTAAAATTTTATTCAACGTCAAATCTATGCAGAGATTAAAAAAAAAATTCCCAGCACATCGATGTTTAACAATCCGTCACGTTTGCTTCTCCCTTTAAGCCGTTGCTGTAGAAACGATAACGTGCCAGGACGTTACAGTGGAGTAAACTGAGGTTTGAAGGTTTGCTCTACTGTCTGAAAAAGAAACGCTGCGACAGAAAATGAATCAGCACCAAACCTCCTGACGGTTTAAGCAGACGAGAGGAGAAACGGGGAAGGGAAAAGTCAGGCATTCGAGCTGTAATTTAAGGCAGACCGGTTTTTCTGCACAAGCAGAGTTAATCTCGCTGCTTAACGCTAGCGACGAAGCCGTAACTGCGCTCTTGCATCATTTTCCAGCAGCAACGTTTCATCATGCATTAAACGCAGGGTTTTTTTCCTGTACGTTTGTTTTAAAGCCGTCCTCAGCTTTGATTATTAAACGCTTCATCTACAGGGCCATGTAGTCGATTTCATATGCGCTCGGGCTGAGAGATAAAATAAAGTCGTTACTATTCCTGAAAGCATGTTTTTCCTTTAACAATGCGTGATGTGCGTTGTTATTTATAGGTTTGTTAAGAACTGCATACAACGTTTTTTTTTTTGTTGTTGTTTGTTTTAATTATGAAATTTGAACAAAGTTCAAAAACTCAGTTTTTTTTTACCATCATAAGAGCTGTTTAAAATTTTAGCATCCGCTCCTTTCTGTCATATTCTACTTATAAGAAAACGGTATTGGCTTTTTAAAAAAATAATATATCTCAAAAAAGCCTTACATAATTACTCACCGTATCAATTGTCTTTGGATTTAATTATTTTCAGATGTATGTATGGAATAAATATTTATTACAGGCCATCATGTGATTTCAGACAGATGTAGTGAACAGAGAGAACCACATACTCCTGCAATAAAAACCTTCATGTTTACATCTTATCTGTAATAAATATCTTCACATGTACACACCTTTAATTGGAGTAAAAAGGTTCATGTGTTTGCGTCAGCGGAATGCAAATGTTCACGTGTCATCCTTAACCAGAATAAAATCTTTAACGTGTAAGCCTTAATTGAAAAGAAAAAAAAAGTTAACTGTAGCTTCAAGTGGAATAAAAATATATTCATGTGTACGCCTTAATCAGAATAAACATCTCAAATGTCAGCCTTAACAAGAAAAAAAAAGTTTGCCTTACCCTGAATAAATTAAAAAACGTAGCGTAAAAAAAAGGAATAAAAACCATTAACGTGTCGGTCTTATAAATAATAAACCTTTACTTCTGTCTTAATCTGAAAAATGTTCTCATGTACCAATTAACTGGAATAAAAACATAATCTTACTTAATTCTTAAAACACAATCTTGGCTTAATTTGACTAAAAGAGATTTGTATGTACGCTGTTACCAGAATAAAAACGTTCATTTGTGTGCTGTAACTGGAGTAGAAGTGTACAGCCTTTATTGGAAAAAACAAGTTTGTGTGTTGCTTTAATCAGGGTGTAAACGTTCACCTGTACACCTTAAATGGAATTGAAAATGTCACGTGTACGGCTTAACAGCAGTAAATGCTTTCGGGGGCGAACGTCTCTACTGGAATAGAAAATAAATAAATAAACACCTTCATGTGTGCGCCCTAAATGGATCAAGACGGCTTGTGCGCACGCTGCAGCCGGGACACAGACGTTCACGTGCATGTGCCTTACTCGGAAGGAAAGTCCCTAACGTGAACGTTTCTACTGAAGGATCGCTTAAGTTTAAGTCTTAATTGGAATAAACATGTTCACATGTATGCCTAAACTTAATCAAAAACCATCACGTGTAAAATTATTCAGAATAAAATTATTCACGTGTACACCCGAAAAAGAAAAAAAAAACGTGGTTGGATTCAATTCATCTGAATTGAATCATTCACGTGTATGCACTAACCAGAATAAACCCCTTTCACGCGTTGTACGCCGCAACCGGAATGAAGACCTTCATGTGTACGCCTGCTCACGTGTGCACCTTAATGGCAACAAGCACCTTCACGTGTGCATCGCAATCAAAATAAGAGCTCGGGCGTACGTCATCTCGGTGAAAGCATTTAAGCTTAAACCTTAAACTGAGTTGTGACTGGTGTACGTAACGAAATCTGAAGGTTCACCTGATCACCTGGACATCACGTGTTTGCCTTAGTTGGAATAAAAACATGTAAACGTTAACAGGAGCGAAGACAAGGTATAGTTTAGCGATGTCTAAATCAGGTTTGCATAACATGAAACGCGTTTGTGTTCTTCAATCATTCTGTTTGAGAGGAGTCTGATTATTTTGTGTTCACGCGTGTTCGAGGCCCTTGAACGTGACTTCTGTTAGACATTAAGTTATAAAGTCTGTGAGGAGGGACGCGTATCTCGCACACGTTTGGAGGCAGGACGCGGGATGTGTCAGGGACGTGGAATATTCCTTGTTGTTGTCCCTCATTCAGTCTGGGTTAGACCTTTTTTTTTTTTTTTTTTTGTGCTGTTGTTTTTCAAACAATAGCTTTAAAGGTCTTCCTCTTTACTTTTAATTGTAGGTGTGTAAAGTGTGTAAACACTTAGTCATACCATATGACTGATTCTGTACGTGTTTACATATTTAGCGTACTTGGTGACCTGAGTGAAATATACTTTGTCTTTACATATGGCTGCGAGATTCATACAGGTTTGAAAAGTCACACGAGCCAGATTGTTTGAAATGTAACGCCACATGCCATCCTAAGTGCTAATTTCCAGGTGGAATTGTGTCGTATCCGATTTCAGCACGTTCGACAGACTGGATCATCAGGTTTTGTAAGCAGCACGCTTGGCTGCTAACAGTTAGTATGTTAGATTTAACAAACAAAAACATCTGTATGTTTAATTCGATAGCTAATCCAAAATTATGAGTCAAGAAGTTTGACTTTATTTTCCCCCCGATGCTGTGCGTGTCGTGTCGATTTGATGTCACTCGGAAAAAATCCACTTCGGGAATAATACCTGACTCCAGCTGAGGTAGAGTTTTCATGTCACGAAAGACACACTGCATATTTATTGTGCTGAGAAAGAAAGGCTGGCGAAGTTGTGAAAAAAAAATTAGCGCAGAAATAATACTGCAGATGATGTATAAAAGCAAAAACTGTTTGTTGGTATTGCTTGTTAAAAGAACGGCTGGTTGCACTATTTGCTGTATAGATGTAGAGCTGCTACTATTGAACAACTCGCCACCTCGAAACTAGAGATTAAATTATGAATCGTGATTCTTTTGTGTGACGATTGACGCATCGTAAAACGAATTTTCATGGCGTTACATTATCAGAAATCACGTGCATTAAAAGTCTCCGATCTACTTCTTCCTCCCCAAACTCTTCACGTTGGTGAATTAGTCTCAAATCCGCTCGTTACACACACACACTTACGCCAGTCTGAGGCGTTTGAGGAGGTAAATAGGGGTGTTCGCCAATCATAATCGGCCGATAATTGCTTTGGGAAGTTTGATCGGCAGTCGGCAGTCTCTATAATGGCTGATATAGAATATATAGAAATCCTGATCAGATGACGCAAAACTCGCGGGAATTTTTGCCCGCTGCTAAAATGGCTTCACCGGTCTGGCAGTTCTACAGTACGTGTTGTGTGAAAAAACAGTGCATTAGCAATCTGCAACCTGTGTAAGAAGCCAATTCCACAAGGCGGGAAACACCCAAAGCATTTTAACACCACAAACCTTATCAGACATTTTAAGGTTAATCGAGTAAAAGGAACGTGAGCAATTTTCAAAGTTGTTCAGCGCTAAGAGAGCAGGAGAGTTCAGCAACTTGCGCACCGCCACTCATTCAGCTGTCTGTAATACACCTACCTATCTCACCTACATGGTTTCGCTCGGTGGCTGTAAGTACGATTCATCATAATTCACCGCGAGTTTTGCCGCTCTGATTACGTTTCCATCTTTCCTCGCGTGTTTTAAAAGCATGTTCAAAAAATTAAACATGAAAACAATAAGCATGTTTAATTCTTTGACGGTCACCATGGATGCTTGTGGACCTCGCAGAACTTCCGGCGACTCACGTCGTACTTGTCTGTTATTTTATTTAATTTTATACAATCTACAGGAAAGTTGTATTTGTGTGCTCTAAGCTGTTCCCAGTTATTAACCAACCACAGGCTGCTATGTTGCTATGTACTATGTCGCTTGCCAATAAATACAGTTGTTAATTCATGATATTCCTCTTCTTGTAATTTCAATACTTAGTTTACATAGTTGTTAGATATAGTTTAATAAATAATGCTACATGATAAGGCTTCAAGTAAACGCTGCGATCGGTATCGGCCGATACAGCTTCTAGTGATCAGTAGTCTCAGCCCTAGAGGTAAACAACGAAAACAATGCTGTTTCTTCATGATCTTATAGCTAGTACATTTCTGAACTATTTACGCATTCTCATCCCGTGTGGTAGAAGTGAATTCTTTTTTTTTTCTTCGCTTGTGTAGTAATAATAACGATGGTGGACGACAGATACACACTGCTCAGTAACAATGTAGCTTTTTATTTAATTTGAAGTTAAACTCTTGTATGTGAAGTTAATTTGAATTGTTTAAATGCTACACTTTTTAAGTGTGGAAACTATTATTATAAGGGAAGGGCTATTTCTAATTACTCATTGAAGTTTTTTCTTTTAATTGTAACAAAATCAAAGGAAGATGTAATATCAAATCAGGATATTTATAAAATCGTGATACTTATTGAATCGGCACCGAGGTGTTGTGGTATACTTTTCCCCATTAGACACTACTTCTTTTATTTATTTATATTAATAATCGTCATGTGCACGATTTGAGACTCTGAATATCATTTAACTTGCGATATACCGTCCGGATGTACTAGACATCTAGGTGCAGATATGTAGTTGTTTTTGTCATTTATTAAGAAAGTAGTTATGTGACATTCCGTGTGTTTATGTATTTAGGACTTCATGGTTTACAAATTTGTCCAAATTATATACTTATAAGTCAAAGAAAAAAAATTCCTTTTTCTTTCCCACTTCACAGTACTAAACAAGTAACCACAAGTACATCAGAAGTGTGTGTTAATGTCTCATAATTAATGGACTTTTTAAATTTTTTTTTTATCTTTGGTTTCACTCCTCCAAACATGCTGTTTCAGTGTTTTATGTAAATGAGCTACTGCTAAGACACCCCCCGCCGGAGAACATCACAGATGAGTGGGGAGACACGAGATATGAGGTCACATTAGGGTGGAATGTAATGATTTTGTTGAAGCCCTGACTGAAAAAGGCATTTTAGTGTTGGAGACTCATCTGAATGGCAAAACATGATTAAAAATTGAGTTTTGTTGACCTTGTAAAAGGTTTTATTTGGATGACGTGAGCAGGCAAATGTCACTTGATGCGCAGCTTTAGTTCTCTGTCTAATCATACACACACAACGCTTTGCTGAGAATTTAACTTGTGCTCAACGATTTAAAAAAAAATGGTATAAATGGTGTGTGTGTGTGTGTGTGTGTGTGTGTGTGTGTGTGTGTGTGTGTGTGTGTGTACACACACACTGTATAATGTGGTACCTCAGCATACTAATTGAATTCGTTTCAGAGACGTCCGGAGTTCTTCAGGTGAGATTTTGTATTGCGAGATGTTTTTTCCCTTATGAAATAATGTAAATCCAGATAATCTGCTCCAGCCAGCCAAAATATGACTAATTTCCAACACCATAATCATATTTTTTTTCATATAAAAGCAATCAAAACATTTAAAAAGTTAACATATAAAAGAGGCACGTAAATTATGTAAAATATTAAATAAATATATATTAAACTATATTTACTATATTAACTATATAAAATATATTTTCCTAATTTATGAAAGCGGCTCCCTTTTCTTCTGGCTACCATTCTTGGTGCCATGTCTTCACTAAATCTTGCACCAAAAAAAAATGTTAAACCCCACTGATGCAAACGAGTTTTGAACGGCTACCGGACGTACGCGCAGCTTTGGCGGTGGTGGGTCCGGTGTGGTTTGTTTGCGTGCATGCTGAAAACCCTTTTTTTTTTTTTTTTTTTTAGGCGAAAATTAGTGTATACCGAGGTGTGTGTTTTGATAGATGGATAGATGGAAATGGGTCACATGGGCAAAGAAATGGTTTTTCACGTTTTTATGGTTGGTCTCGTTTGTTTCTGTGTCCAAACATGAATAATAATTTGTGCTTCTCGTTCTATATTTTTGCGACATCATTCTCATATTCCGTTAACCAGTAAAATGTAACAGTTAAGTTAACTTTGATTCTGCATGACGTATCAGAAAACCCAAATGCACCTCCTTGTGTCGACACACACTGACAGGACTTCTGTACACGCATTTTTTTAACCGTTCATTGATCAGTGCTTTGTTGCTGGATGAATTCGAGCTGTTTGAGTTTTAAGGGTTAAGCTTCTTGTTTTAGTTTTTTTTTTTTTTTTTTGGGAGAGCAGCCCGTTTACTGTGCTAAACTGTGCTTCTCTGCACATCATGTGAGACAGGCAGTACACTCTTGTTGTTCTTTTAACGACAGCTGGCATCCGCTGCATTTACTGCCTCTCAGTACGCCACTCTCGCGTTAGCAGAATAAACGATTAGTGCGAGAAGGAGCCGATCGCTAATAGTTAATCGATCGCAGACGGCAACGGACAGATTTTTTTAAAACAAGTCGACCAAGTATACTCTAGATGTAAGAAATGTTGATGATATTTATACGTAATATACACTCACCTAAAGGATTATTAGGAACACCACACTAATACGGTTTTTGCCCCCTTTTCGCCTTCAGAACTGCCTTAATTCTACGTGGCATTGATTCAACAAGGTGCTGAAAGCATTTTTTTGAAACATTGGCCCATATTGATAGGATAACATCTTGCAGTTGATGGAGATGCACATCCAGGGCACGAAGCTCCTGTTCCACCACATCCCAAAGATGCCCTATTGGGTTGAGATCAGGTGACTGTGGGGGCCATTTTAGTACAGTGAACTCATTGTCATGTTCAAGAAACCAATTTGAAATGATTCGAGCTTTGTGACATGGTGCATTATCCTGCTGGAAGTAGCCATCAGAGGATGGGTACATGGTGGTCATAAAGGGATGGACATGGTCAGAAACAATGCTCAGGTAGGTTGTGGCATTTAAACGATGCCCAATTGGCACTAAGGGGCCTAAAGTGTGCCAAGAAAAGATCCCCCACACCGTTACACCACCAGCACCAGCCTGCACAGTGGTAACAAGGCATGATGGATCCATGTTCTCATTCTGTTTACGCCAAATTCTGACTCTACCATTTGAATGTCTCAACAGAAATCGAGACTCATCAGACCAGGCAACATTTTTCCAGTCTTCAACTGTCTAATTTTGGTGAGCTCTTGCAAATTGTAGCCTCTTTTTCCTATTTGTAGTGGAGATGAGTGGAACCCGGTGGGGTCTTCTGCTGTTGTAGCCCATCCGCCTCAAGGTTGTGCGTGTTGTGGCTTCACAAATGCTTTGCGGCCCATTCTCCTCTGACCTCTAGCATCAACAAGGCATTTTCGCCCACAGGACAGCCGCATACTGGATGTTTTTCCCTTTTCACACCAGTCTTTGTAAACCCTAGAAATGGTTGTGCGTGAAAATCCCAGTAACTGAGCAGATTGTGAAATACTCAGACCGGCCCGTCTGGCACCAACAACCATGCCACGCTCAAAATTGCTTAAATCACCTTTCTTTCCCATTCTGACATTCAGTTTGGAGTTCAGGAGATTGACTTGACCAGGGCCACACCCCTAAATGCATTGAAGCAACTGCCATGTGATTGGTTAATTAGATAATTGCATTAATGAGAAATTGACCAGGTGTTCCTAATAATCCTTTAGGTGAGTGTACACACACACACACACACACACACACACACACACACGCACCTTAATCATTATCGATATCAATGAATTAACATCACCATATTTATAAGGAAAAAAACATTCACCCGTATCGTCCAGCCTCTGCCACCAAGTCATTTCCATTTACAGATGCTCTCATCTATAAGTGCTCTGAAATCTCTGTCCGTAAACACATCCCGCAATTTCCAACCTGCTTTCTAACAACTTCTGAAAAACTCTGTTTGGAGTATGAATTAGTGGACGGGAAAAAAAAAAGTTGAGAACTAACATGCTTTTAAAATCTGCCTAAAAAGCGTGCGTTAGCCGCCGCCGCCTCAGCGTCTTCAACAGAGGATTCAAGCCGATGCCAGGTGTGGCGCTCATGAGCCCCGTCAGCATGTTCTGCTTTCACACACAGGCGAGATTAGTCAGGTTACGTGGACATTAATGTTTGTTTGTTTATTTGTTTGTTTATATATAGACAAATATATATATACACACACACACATACACATACACATATTAGGGCTGGGAATCATCAGTCACCTCCCGATACGATATTAATACAATTCTTGGGTGCTGTTTGGATTAAAATTATGATATTTTATATATCATATTATGATTTTATAAATAATTCTGATTCGATATTTAATTTCCATATATATTTAATTAATTAGTTTAAAACCTTTTAATGAGTAATTAAGTGCATCCCGTTCCTTATAACATGAGTGTTTTTTTCCCCACTTAAAAACCAAGCGCAGCCTTTAAACAATACAAATCCAAGAGTTTCACATTTAACTGAGCAGCGTGTATCTCCGTTATCCGCCATCTTTATTATTTATAATAATTCCAACTAATTCACTTCTACCACGGTGGAGAGGAACGTGTGAATAGTTTACCTGTACGGTTGTAAAGAAGCGGCGCTTTAACACCTCCAGAGTCTCCAAACTCAACAGTGAGCGTGCTGCTGTGTGCGGGCACGCGGGGCTACTAGCACACACGAGTAATTGGCGCTTGTGATGTTTTTAGACTGGTGTGTGTGTGTGTGTGTGTGTGTGTGTGTGTGTAATGAGTTGCTTTGAGACTAATTCATGCACCATCTCTGATAATGTAACGCCATAAAAATGCTTTTCTGTTGCACAACTCGGAAGGTTCTGGTAGAGAATCGTTTATATCTGAGGCTGATCAGAAGTCAAACCGAAAACCAGCCGATTCTTTCTCTCTCTACACCACACGCACACGCGCGCGCGCACACACACAGGGGTTTTGTTCCTAGAACACTTGCGAATTTTGGATGTGGTCACAAAACCTTTTAAAATCGCCGAACAGCCGAGGTCATGAACTCTGAACCTGTGAGGGTCGACTGTATGTATACTTGTGTATATTTATTTACTTATTAAAACAGTAATGGAGGGGAAAAAATAGGTAAAAATTATGTGTGTTTTAAGGGCTGCATGTTTGTACACCAAAGAGTGTTTTCACTGAAATGTGAAATTAAAAGAAATATCGAATAATAAGTATAAAATATTGTGTTGCAGATTATAAGTGTTTGTTGATTGTTGTATGTAGTTGGAGCACTTTTGTACTCTGAACGTAATGCCGAGCCGATCTGCTGGATCCCACCACAAGTGTGTGTTTGTGTGAAGTGAATAATGTTGGCTATCGTCGGATGATGATGATGATTAGGCGACAGGTGAAGGTTTTGTTACTTTAGTCAATGTTTTGGAATCAGGGGAAAAAAGAAATCAGTCGAGCGTAAGAAGTTGAACGACTTTGACAAGAATGAAATTGTGCCGTCTAGACGAAGAGATCGCAAGTTTGATTCCCCCCCTAAGGGTTAAGTTAGGGAGAAAATTGGGGGAAAATCCAAAAAAGTGATCCAAGGAAAGAAAAACCAGTGAAGCCGTGGCTAGTACATGAGCGTCCAGGGGTCAGTGAGCGAAGGCTGGCCCGTGTCGTCTGATAGCTTCTGTAATGTCTGAAGTAGTGAACAATAGCCAAACTGCTAAAACCTCCTACCATGTGCACACGAGCCTCGGAACCGGACCACAGAGAGACGGAGCTGCACAATTCTGATGGGATTTGATGACAATTGTCATGTGTTCAAACAAAGCACTTTTTGCACCAGGATAATAAAAAATAAATAAAATTGTTAGTTAATAGTCGCTTTTCCTTTTTTTAGAATCAGAGTTAATACCTTTAAACCTGTTAAACATAAATAGAATGTTAATAATAAATAAATAAATAGAACGTATAAAAAGCGCTGGTACTTTTTTTGGAGACTCGGCCAACTAGAGCACTTTTATTAAATATGTGGGTTTAAATCATTTATTATTTTTATAATAATGAGGTAAATGCTAGTGTGTTCTTTGTGTGAGGAATTTATTGTTGTGTGAGGTTTTACTACTCAACCGTAACACACTCCTAGTATAATTCTGCGTAGCCTTTAATTTTTCCTCAGTAACCGCTCGAATCAACACATCGATTTAATTAACTGATACTGTAACTTGTCACGATTAATGTAGCCTGTTTCTATTAGGATAGTGGGATGGAATTTTTGTTTTTTCTGTGTTGCTGTGCGTGTGTAAGATGTTTACTTTATGCTGAACAAAAATAATAATCTAAACGAATGCATGTGATGCTGTATATTACATACTGGTGGTTAAACAAAATGGAAGAAAATATAATGCTTAGACAAATACTCATTGAAGTGAGAGAAAGCGCTGGAACAGCCGATCAGAAAACGGTTGTCGGAATGTGACCACCTATTCTGCGTCTGACTGGCTGGTGGCTGATATTGTCCCTCCGCTTCAGCATCTGATTGGATGGAATGAAGTTTCACAGCGCTGTGATATTGGTTGCAGACTGGAGAGAGAGTAAAAATACAGTTTGAGAGAGAGAGAGATTGATGGTACAAGTAAGCGTTTAAGCGAGCAGAATATAAAATGAGCGCGGAAAAAAAAACGGCATCGACTCTACCAAGTAATCCGAGGAGCCTGTTTAGCTCCGCCTCCGTGGAACGCTGTAAAAAAAAAAAAATATATATATATATATATATATATATATATATATAGACTGAATCTGTGGCCTGATTGTTGAATCGATAGTGTTGTTGTGAGCGCCGGAGTATCTGGGATTGTTGCCGAGTAAATTAATGAGCATGTGAACGCAGAGCCGAATGACTGGAAATACATGCAGAGGGATCGTGTCCGTTCAGAGCCGTTCTTAGCAAACCTTCTAAGAACTGGCTTTGTAAGACTTTTCCGTGGGCTAGAAAGTCACGTCAAGACCTCCCTGTATGCTTACGTGTGAATTGACAGGAATGCTAGAAGTAAAGCTAGCGCTAGCGGCAAGAAAAACAATAATAATAATAATGCTAGCAGCAAGCAGAACAGCAGCGATGGTGAATTTCAGCGCGAGCTCCTGACTTTTCTGTTCATTACTAGAAAGCGTTTAAGCTGCCCATTTCATATTGCGTTTTGTTATTGTTTTTAAAAATAGCGGTGACAAACTTGGTGATGACAGTCCCCCGCTGACAGGCCGTGACGCAAGACTCTTTGTTCTGGTCCAGCAAAGTGACGGCGCTGCCATGGAACCGGGTTTTCTGTCCGAGGGCCGGGGCTTTGGCCGCCTGAAAACACGCATCTGCTCCGAACCAGCCCTGAAACCGCCTTGTTGTAAAAGGGGGAGTAACTGGTTCCTCACGCAAACTCGTTCCTCAAAAAAAAAAAAAAAGGTCACTGTAGAGAACCTACCTGAGCAGCGGCACGGCGGTAGATTGCACGCACAGATGGGTACCTTTTTAAAAAGCATTTGATATCCTGAAACTCCCTTAGAGAGAGAGGGAGAGACAGACGGAGGGGAACCCTGGAATGAGTGAGTGAGAGAGAGAGAGAGAATTTGAAAGAAAGAAAACGAGAGAAGGAATGAGTGGGGCAAGCAGCCGGAGAGAGATGATTTTGTTTTAGTGCTCTCCGGACGCACGATTCGGATCAGATCTCTAGTTACGCCGTCCTAGATCAGATGCAGTCATGTGACTTGAACGAGAAATTTCATAATGGATAGAGCGAGGCGTCTGCCTTTATTCCTAAATATAAAACCAGCCTGACTGCTCGCCGTCCTCCAGAGCGAGATGTCTAGCATTTTGTTTATTTATTTATTTGTTTGTTTTGCTAAAAATGCATCCGTCGTTTAAAATGCGCAAACAGGTCGAAGGAGAGCATGAGGAAAGTCTGTTATTGTGGTGGTGCTGGTGAAGTTTCTATTATTTTTCCTGGCTTCGCTTGGTGTTCGTGCCTGGAAATGAGTAAGCACTCTGCAGCACTACATCTACACCGCTGTGAGTGAGTGTGTGTGTGTGTGTACGTGCTGTGGTTAGTACAGCTCGATGATGATTGCATGCCCGTGTCTGACGTGACGAGGACGGAGGTTGCGTGTCGCGCTGCAGTCAGTAGCATTACGCCATAAATCTCGGCCGTCGCTGCACACACTCGAGGATCTCAAACCCGGAACTGTGCAAGAGCTGCAGCTGGCACGGCTCGTTAATCGCGCGCGGGGGGGGTTGTGAGGCGAGGCAGGATTAACAGACGCGTGCAGGGCGTAATATCAAAGGTGTCATCCAACAGGTGATTTGCGACGAAGAGGTTTTTGATAGTCCTCGCGACGAGTTGCAGAAGTGAAAGCAAGAGCTTCGTTTGCGATCGCTCGGAGTCTCTGCTCAGGGCTCCGTTCCTCTCCGACGACTCTGCTCTTTTCTGTTTTTGTTTTCGTGTGCGCTCGTGCGCCAGTGCTGGACGGATCCAGACCCAGACCCGTGTTCTCCACACTCTCGTTTCTGCATCCCCGGCAGCTCTGTAGTCACGGCAACGCTCCGTTCCTCTGCGCTCGTAGAGTTGGACGAGGAGGATGAGAAGAAAAGAAAGCAGCGACTTGATGGGGTTCCCCGCTGCACAGCGACGTGCACCTGTTCTAGTCCAGACGGCCAACCATCACCGCATCGAGCCACCGACCGACAGCTGCAGCTGCCCCGAGTGTTTATTTATAGACTGGGAGTGCTGAGCGCTGAACGAGAGAGAGGCGTGTGTAGTCTTGTTGTACGGGACGTGTTTCGTGACTAGCGTCGCGTCCTTAAAGCAGCGAAGGTAGTTAACTCACTTTAGAAAAGTTTGCATGAGGCAGAACAGAAAAGGAAACTCGCAGTAATAATAATAATAATAAGCGAAGGACTCGATCTTGATGCGAGTGTTGAGTGTAGGATATGAATCCCCCCCCCCCCCCCTCTACTTATACGCCGAATTACTTCACACTATTGTAAGACATCTGCAGCTTTAGTATCCACACACACAAAGAGAGAGAGAGTGTGTGTGTGTTTATCGTGCTGGAATGATGAAGCGTGTGTAGAGGGAAGACGGCGAGCGAGAATCCCCCTCTCCCCCACTCCCCCTCGCCACGCTGGGGCTCAGGCTTCACGTGGCTTCAGAAACCAAAACAATGCTCTGCCTCCTGGCACCGCTCCAGGGTGTGTGCGTGTGTGAGACAGCTGTGTGTAGGACAGCTCTAGTGTCTGCCTGGCAGAGTGTGTGTGATTCCAGTCTTGCTGTGTAAAAGGAGTGATTCAGCACAAAGATGGTGAGATAAGGGCTGTGTGTGAATGAGAGAGAGAGAGAGAGAGAGAGAGAGCTGTGTGCCGGCGATAAAAGAGGAAGAGATGATCTCCTCTCGTCGCTCTTGTGTCGAGCACCTGCTGGTGTGTGTGTGTGTGTGTGTGTGTTTACTCTAGGAGGCGGGCAGTTAGAGTGCCCTCATTTACTGCCAGACGCTCCATGCTCCGCGCGCTGCATCCAAATGACGACGCGTGCACAAAAAAAACCCAGGCTGCAGAAAATGATTTGGTGTTTTTTGAGTTGACGCTCGAAAAGTTTTAGATTTTATCATACGGCAGTTTAATCTTTTTGTTGATATGATTGTTGTTACTATTATTTTATTTATTTATTTTTTGCTGATGATGATAATTCAGTTTTTAAATGTTCAATTAATTAAAAAAAAAGCTTTTAATTACCGTTAGCGTCGTCACCCTTGCGGTTAGTGTTACCTCGCTGTTTTTTTTTGTTTTGTTTGTTTTTTTACGTTTCCGATGTAAACGTTTCAGCGTTGTGAACTGCTAACCCGGACCTAGAGGGCGGGGGAAAAAATAAACCTGCTAAATTAAAAAAAAAAAAAAAAACGGACACTGTGTTCTTTGTGCTTTGGTTTATTCTTCTGTGAAATATTACTCCATCTCACCGTAAATCTAATCTAAACTAACTAACAGTATTCCACACACTGCACAATCACTGCAAACGTTGGTCCACACGCAGCCCGGTGTTTTCAAAAACTGAGATTTTTCCTGCGGTCTTGGCCTTTCGTTCACACGCAGATGCGGCTTTAGTCGTTGAAAACTGAGCTTTTGGCGAAGATTTTCCCAAACCTCTGATTTCCGCGGTGTCGTGTTTCAGGAGGAACGGAGATTTGTGACGTCTTCTTGTGTGCCGATGATGTCATCGTCTGTGTGCTAGTCTCATTGTTTTGAAGTCGGCGTTGTTTGAGGATGTTTTGTGTAATCGTGGACTCGCGTACAGTAGACTAGTGACTGTGTTAGCGTTGCTTACTGGACTTTTTACATACTCGCACATTCAGAGATGCCTGAATGTACTGTGAAGCTCAGTGCTGCTACATACAAAACCACGCAGACAGCGGCGGAGGGTTTTTTTTTTTTTTTTTTTTTTTTGGACGAGACCCGGTCGGACTTCTACGCAGCGTGACTGGTAACGAGGTTTCTGGCTTCTGATTGGCCCCCTGTCGATTAGGCGTTTTGCCTTTTCATGTGGACAAATATATTTTTAACATGTTGCTCGGTTGTGTGGATAGAATTAAAAAATTATTTAAAAAAACAAATTAGAAAGATGTCTGTTTTTAAAAATACCCAGCTACGTGTGGACACGGCCTTTGAGACATGCGTACATCTTGTTTCGTACGCTCCTCCGCGTTACATATACGTAAATAGTCTATTTGTTTACATTTTCATATGCTGCTTTTAAAACTGTTTAACATAACTGTTGTTCTTTTGTTTTATTTCGTTTTGTTTCTTTTCTCAAAGAAGCATGTAAAAAAAAATTATTGCATCATCTGTTCTATATCTATATTTACTTTTTCCGGTGTTCATTGTGGACGAATTTCATTGTATGGAGGAAGCGTGTTTCTTTACTGTACATATGATCATAAACTTGAAAGTTAAAACTTGTCTGTGTGTGTGCGCGCACTGTCTCCGAATTGGACTGCGTATCAGCACCACTTCCTTCGTACACTTACAGTAGAAAAAATTTTAAAAAGAAAATGAAAAAAGCTTTCGTGTCAGATTTGTTCCTAACTGCTCTGTAGGAATGCAGAGTCACTATAGTGGTCCTAAAGCAGAGCCCTGAGGTACACCGCGGCGACTGCACTTATCTACGGGTAATATATAGCATTTGAGAGTTTACTGTATTGTTTCGACTGCCCACTGACACACACATATCAGACTGCACGCGAGGCATCGTCTTCATCTTCATAAAACACTCGAATGGTCTACACTGTTTGTTCCTAGGTATATCTACATTGTAGATTTTATCTGGTATGCATATTAAGGTGAGAACGAATGTAACGAGTATTTCTCTCTCTCTGTCTCTCTCTCAGAGTTGAGCTCGTTGTCATGGGACGACCTGGAGAGCAACCTGCCGGACGAGTTGATTCCGAGCGGCCCGAATGGAGACCTCGGTCTGATCGGCATGCCTTCGAACGGCGGAGCGGGCACGGCAGCAGGATTGGCGGACGCCGCCTCTAAGCACAAGCAGCTCTCGGAGCTCCTACGAGGGGGCACGGGCCCCGGTCTGAACTCAGCAGCTATGAACTCGTCCAGCCCGGGCCCCGGGGGAGGCATGGGGCCTCAGCTGGGCGCCCTGGGTAAGAGCCCGCTGGGCCAGGGCTCTCCCTCGCACGCGTCCCCGACGCCGAAGCCGACGGGTGCCGCTCAGGGCGCGCCGGGGAACGGCGGCATGGGCATGAACACCAGCTTCAACCAGGCCATGCTGAACAACGGCATGATGGCACAGAGCGCGGCCGCGCAGCAGCAGAGCCAGGTGATGAACGGGACGCTGGGCCCGGGCGGGCGTGGCAGGGGCGCGCCGGGCATGCAGTACCAAGGAGCGTCGTCCGTCGGGCAGCAGGTGGCGGCGGCGGCAGCAGCGGCCGGGGGAGCGCCAGGAGGAGCGGGCAGCGTGCTGGCGGAGACCCTGACTCAGGGGGCGCAGCAGATGGGTATGAACGCTCAGCAAGCAGGCAACATGAACAAGGTGAGAGGATGTCGGATTACCCTCTTATTTGACCTTTTTTATTTTTAATTTTTTTTAACCAATAAAGGCTTATTTTGTTGTTGGATCACTTGCAAATAGCGCTTGTTTGCACAGACGTGCGTCTGGCTAGCCTCTCCGCGTTTCATGTTTAATTGGTTAATTAGGGTAAAGAGCTCCCGAGCTGCCTTGTCTAAAACCGCTGCCGTATAAATGAGACCTGGCGCTGGCTCTCGTCGCGTGACAAGAGAAACGTGCGCCGTCACATCATTCCTGCGCTGTACGAGCTTCCGAGGTTCTACCGCGTTGTTCTCGCGTGTCGAAAACCATCCCTCCCCCTCCCCCTCCCATGGAACCTTGTGTACAGTACAGTACAGTACGGTGCAGAGGTGTTTACCTTTCACCGAACTCCGCTGCGGTTTCACAGGAAGCTCGTAGGAAGGCTCTTTCTCACTCGTACTACTCGCTACCACATCAGAGCACCCTGGTGCTTTCTCTTCTCTGTGTGTGCAGCAATCGGATGGCGATCGGGGAGCCCCCTGCTTCTCATGCCTGGAGATGAGATGTTGCGTCAGTGACAGAACAGATAGCGGGATGCCATGACGCAAACCAGCAACTCCGGGGTTTTTTTTTCCTTTTTTTTTTTTTCTGTAGTTGCACTGATGGGCCAAAAAATTAGCAAATGAAAAAGAAAAAAAAAAGTCTTTTATCAGCGCCGTCAGAATCAAGTATCTAACAGACCTCTGTGTGTTAAGAGACAGTGGACAGAGTGGCAGCTCCTGCTCTCGAGGGATGAGAGCGAGCGAGTGAGTGAGCCGGGGCAGAGCCACAAATCTGTATGTGAATGAGTAAGCACAGCAGGAGGAGGGTCAGGATAAAGCTGTGTGTGTGTGTGTGTGTGTGTGTGTGTGTGTGTGTGTGTGTGTGTGTGTGTGTGTGTGGAGAGAGAGAGGAGGCCTGGCAGTGCATGCGGCGCTCAGCTGGCCTCTTTTATCTGGTCTGCTGGAGCGATGTCAACAGAGGGGAGCAAGCGGCCGGCGTGCTGCCGGAGGGAGGGAGGGAGGAGTGGAAGTGTTGAAGTGGATGAACGAGTGTAGACGGGTGGGAGGGTGGAAGTGCACTTGTTCCTCGAGCACTCCTGTCCTGAAAAAATAAAACACTCCTGTCCTTTTTTTTGTTGTTCGTTTTTTTCCCTCTCTCTCTTCATGGACTTGAATTCAGGTTTGTTAATTAGTCGATTAGCGTAATGAGATGATTTACAAAAAAAATGGGGTGATGGAACGTGTATTCAGCAGGACTGAGAGATGCGCTGCGGTGGGACGGTGCTCATACACGGAGCGGTCATAAGATTATGATTATTATTATTTGTAAGAGAAAGAATAATGAAAGTGAAATGTTGGTCGTAAGCTGTAGTCCTTCTCTACACGTCCTCGATGGATGAACTACGGTCGAGGCCGACTTGAAGAATCATTCTTGAGGGAAAAGTACCACCTTTGTAATCGTGAGCACCTCGTCGTCGTGAAACGCCGAGCAAGATGTTTTTTTTTTTTTTTCCTTTCTTTCTTTTTTTTCCTCCCCCGTCCCCCCGAGTGATGGAAGAGGAAGAAATTATTCACCTGCAGTTATGCACCCCAAGTCCGTCGTTGTCATGAATTAGGTGCATTTCATGAGTTTTTTTTTGTTTGTTTGTTTTTGTTTTTTTAATAAGGAGAAATGTTCATGACGGGGTTTTTTTTTTTTTTTTTTCCATACAGTAATACTCATTTTAATGCATTTGGAGACCCCAGAAAAAAACCTCGCAGTTTGTGTCTTCATTCTCAACAGTGTTCAGGTTGGAAGCTTTTTGCCATCAAGTAGCATCAGGTTTCAGTTTTAAAGGTCCCGTGTTTTTTCTTGAACAAGTTAACACCGGTTTCAGCGCTGCCCCTCTACCCCCCAACCCCCTCCCGTCCCCAACCACACACGCAGAAAGCGTGCGTTAACGCTGCAGCTGAAATTCCCCCACACACACCTCAAACTACCAGTGTTTTGCTCCTCTTCTGATCCCACCGTTTCAGTGTTCATGTAACTTATCTGATCGACACAAAAGGGGAGGGGCTGTTCTATATGATAAAAAAATGTAAACGTACACACTGGAGACCCATTTGAATGGATAAAACGTGACTTTTGTCCGAGTGAATGAAGTCACACGCTCAGGAGCGATCGCATGCGTGCGTCATTGATGTCTAGAAGCTGAAACTAACGTGAGGGCAACAATTATACTGTGATCAGTTAGTAAACAACTTGAGTTCAATAAAACTTAAAAAAAAATATTTTAGTCAATCATTTATATGCTTAAAAAAACAGATTCTTTGTAGATTATTTTATCTTAATATTTGTACGACTGATATTTATTCAGCATGGTGTTTCTTTTTTTCCCCCTTCCATTTATCTTTATTTCTCTGTGTGTGTGTTTGTGTGTGTGTAGATGGGCATGCCAGGAGGTGGCAGTCCATTCGGTCAGTATCAGGCAGGCGGTCAGCAGTTACCGAATAAAGCGGCCCTGGCGAACAGCCTGCCGAACGTTCCCAACATGGTGAGTGTTTAGTTCTCTCTCTCTCTCTCTCTCTCTCTCTCTTTGTTGTCCCTCACTCCGACAGATTATCTTTAACACTTAAAGAAAAGGTGCTTTGAAAAATGCTACAGAACATTACTGCAGTTTCATTCACACACCGCGAGCGTGTGATGGTCAGCTAGTAGCTTAGCATAAATTAAGGTTCAGTCAGGTTTAAAGTCGTATCTTATTTCATATCTTGCTTAAACTCTCAAGTCTCTTCTGAAGGGTTTGATTGTTTTTATAACGTTCCACGTTTGTCTCTCGAGGTGTGACTGACATTATGTAAAACCTGTAGAGATTCAGTGTGCCGTGTTTGTGGCGCTCGTACAGCTCGTTCCATCACGGGCGTGTCACAGGCGTTCCGCACCGAGTTAAACAGTAGGCAGCGTCATCTGTATTTCAAGAGCAAATAAATTCTAGTTGCAAGCAACGATGAGCGGGCGCGAGCACCCCGTGCCATCGCCACCCGGGTGCAAACACACAACTGGGACACGTCACACACGATATGGTACTAATGTCAGTTTAGGCCCTAAATATTTGTTGAGTGCATTGGTTTGTGTGTGTGTGAGAGAGAGACAGAGGTGTGTCAGTCTGTGTGTGACGAGTGCATGTGGTGTGTGTCTGGTAACTTTTGTGGTGTGTGTGTGTGTTAACATTTATAATGTGTGTGACAGCATTTGTGATGTGTACGTGTGCACAATAGGCCACAGATGCTGGAAAACAAGTACCACACTATATAATGATGTCACTGAATATAATGTCACTCGATATAAGGCCACACAGAAAGTTATGAATCATTTTTCAGCGCCGGTTTAAGGCATCGCCACGCCTGACCCGTTTGAGATATCAAAAATCCCTCTACAGTTTTGCGTCCTCAGTGTCTTGAGATCACATCGGGGAATAAAATAATCCTTAGGAAAACAAAGAGTGTCCTGCGCACCCTATATAATGCTTGGGCCCTAACAGGCAGAGTTGAGCGCTGATGAAACATTGGAGCAGCGAGTCGACCACACACTCCACAGTGATTAGTACACAGGCGTGAGTCAGGATGTGCACGGGTGGTTCACAAAATCTCTTGGGTGTCTCCGACATGCTCGCTAACGTGTCCTCGTGTTTGCGTGCAGCCCCAGGCGCAGCAGCAGGTGGCGGTGGGGATGGTCGGGTGTCAGGGTGTTCCCGCCGGTCCCACGGCCGACCCGGAGAAGCGCAAGCTGATCCAGCAGCAGCTGGTCCTGCTGCTCCACGCGCACAAGTGCCAGCGGCGTGAGCAAGCCAACGGCGAGGTGCGGGCGTGTGCCCTCCCCCACTGCAGGACCATGAAGAACGTCCTCAACCACATGACGCACTGCCAGGCCGGCAAGTCCTGTCAGGGTGAGTCGCTTTACCACCGCACACACACACACACACACACACACACACACACACACACACACACACACACACACACACTTTAAGCAGCAGCAGCACCACCACCACAATTTTTTCTTTTTTTTTCTTTTGCTTCCTGGGTTTCTAACTCTCTCTCTCTTGCTCTCGTCTCTCTCTACAGTGGCTCACTGCGCGTCCTCGAGACAGATCATTTCTCACTGGAAGAACTGCACGCGGCACGACTGTCCCGTCTGCCTCCCGCTGAAGAACGCCAGCGACAAGCGCAACCAGCAGCGTGAGTCTCCTCTAAACCCCCTCACTCCTCCCCCCTCCCCCGTTACCTCCCTCTTTATCCGTTATGCGCTTCTAAACCGTGGTCATAAATAAACAGGGGTAAATAATGAGAGCGCCCCCTTTTCCGGTTCGTATTGCATAACTGATTACTTGGTACGCCCCTGCGAAACGACTCGCTCCTATCGCTGAAGAGGAAGAGTGTGTGAGAAGAGGAAGAGAAACTACATGCACTCAGATAAAGCTGAACATTAGTTAGTGCAGCTGCAACGGAACTTCATATTGGGTTTTTGTTTGTTTGTTTTTTTTAAATCAGTTTTCTGATTTTGGTATCGCGCTGAGCGGCCACACCGCTGTTTCTCTTAAAGGACGGGAATCACCAGCCATCTCCCGATACAGTATCATTATAAATCCTCTGTGCCAGTTCAGTTACAATCGTCGTTCTATATGTATCACAATCTTTATAATTGGGTATTGCATTTTCCTGTTTGTTTTTTTCCTTTTCTTGCAATAAATTTTTTTTCAAATTGTAAATAACATTTCATTTAAAACTAAAGATTTTTTTTGTTTTCATTTTTTTCTGAGCAGCATGTGTCTCTGTTATATTATCCGGCATTATTATTTCTAATCAACTCCACTCCTACTACACGGGATGAACATGAGTAAATAGTGCGCCCCCTGTAGGATTGTAAAGAAACAACGTCGTTTTACCGTCTCAAAACTCATCAGTACAGTGAGTGAGCCCGACCAGAGGACGCGAGTGCATGTGGCTCCTAACGCACCCGATTTCTGACTATTTTGCGCTCGCAGTGTTTTGAGATCGATTGTGTAATGAGTGGGTTTAAGACTGATTCGCTCACAGAGTGGAGATAATGTAGATCAGGGGAATTTAACACGGTTATTGATGTAATGCCGTAGGAATGTGTTTCTGAGGCCGATCACAGACAATCAAATTGAAAATCAGTCAATTCTGGTCACTGACCGACCCACCTGTTCATCTCTATTATAAATGTAAACTTGTGTGTGTATATAAAAACTTATTATTTTATTTTTTGCTATTCATCAATTCAAAGAATTGCGATTTATAACTGAATTGTTTTTTTTTCTTTTCCATCTCTACACACCAGTGTCTTTTTGTTATTTTTTTATTTTTTTAGTTAAAGGTAACGATTTCCTCTGATTTCTGTAGCCATGCTGACGTCCCCGAACACCGGCCTGCAAAACACGATCGGTCCGGTGGGTTCGGGTCAGAACGCGTCCCCGGCCCTGAGCACCGCGGCTCCTATAGACCCGAGCTCCATGCAGCGTGCCTACGCCGCCCTCGGCCTCCCTTACAGCAACCAGAACCCTACGCAGACCCAGACGTCATCCGCTCAGCCTGCGCAGACACAACACCAGCAGCAGATGAGGCCGCTGAACCCGCTCGGTAACCGCTCTCATTCCGTTACCATCATTTAGACGCGATGTCTGCTCTCTGTCTGACTCTGTTCTTCTCTGCAGCCTCTAACCCCATAATGAGCGGCGGGGCCATGGGCGTGCCCACGTCGGATCAACCCAAACTGCATCCCGACCCCAACATGCCGTCGGCTCTGAACGCCAACACGTAAGCACCGACTCTGACCTGTAGATAAGTTCCGTATGGATCTCAATCCGGGAACGTTGCTTTAACCCGACCTTCTCTCCCGTAGTCAGCTGTTGCCAGACGGCTCGGCGGTGGGAGCGCTGGGAAACGTGCCCACGGCGGCGCCGCTGTCCGCCACCGGAGTGAGAAAAGTCTGGCATGAACACGTCACTCAGGACCTCCGCAACCACCTCGTCCACAAACTGTTAGTATCGGAAATATAAGACGTGCTGACGGCTCGTCTCCGGTTTGCGGTTTCACGCTAACAGGGCGTTGTCGTGTGTGTGTGTGTGTGTTACAGAGTGCAGGCCATCTTCCCAACACCGGACCCTGCAGCCCTGAAAGATCGACGCATGGAGAACCTGGTGGCGTACGCCCGGAAGGTGGAGGGAGACATGTACGAGTCGGCCAACAGCAGAGTAAGGGACACTCGTACCACCGTAATGACGTCTTATGACATCTTATGGCGTGTTATGACATCTTATGACATTCCTCCACTTGACTTTTTATTGTGATTTATTTATTTATTTATTTATTTATTTATTTTGTGTCTCTGTAGGACGAGTACTACCACTTTCTAGCAGAGAAGATCTACAAGATCCAGAAGGAGCTGGAGGAGAAGAGGCGCTCCCGGCTCCAGAAGCAGACCAATATCATGACCACGCCCGGGGCGCCGCCGCCGCCGCAGCAGCAACAACAGCAGCAGCAGCAACAACAACAGCAGCAGCAACCTGCGCTGAACCAACCTAACTCTCTGGGACCCCGGCCTCAGAGTGAGTCTTGAACAGACGTCCACATCACATACACATCCCTTCAGCGCACACACACACACACACACACACACACACACACACACACACACACACACACACACACACACGCACGCACACGCGCGCACTGAATCATTCTTTTAAATCTGTATCTCTGCTCAGATGGACCCGTGCCTATGCCCAATGTGCCAAGTCAGATGATCAACCGCATGCAGGTCACACAAGGTACTGACATTTTTCTTTTTATTTTTCCTTCCCTCTTTTATTATTATTTTTTTTTTATTATTATTATTTTTTTAAATCATGGCTGTTAATTGATGTGTCCATGTTTAAAAAAATAAAAAAATAAATAATAAAAAGCATTGTGTGTGGTAACGTTGACTCATGGTCTTTGTTTTTTCATACTTCAGGGATGAACCAGTTCAATGCAATGTCCATGCAGAATGTGCAGATGTCTCAAGCTCCAATGGCTTCCCGAGCAGCCTCCCCGATGAGTCACGCACAACAGATAAACATGAGCTCCGTTCCTCAGGTTAGTGCTTTTTTTTAATTTATTTATTTTTATTCATACCATCAAATATCAGACATAGTTGCAAGCAGCAATGAGCGGGCCCAAGCACCTTGCACCATCACCACTCGGACACACCAGGAAGACGGTTGGCTCAGTGTGTGCATGTGTTTTAAAGGGGACATTTAGGACATAATTTTAGAATAAGGGACCTTCAAAACACCCCCGGATGGTTGGGGAGGAAAAAGCGTCCACGATGTTATTAACCACTTTTAATGTTATCTAAATCCCCTATCAGTAGTATATCAAATTCCACTGAGTGCGTTTGAGTGCAAAATAACGGACTTCCACATCGCATGTCAAGGGCTCTCCTCAAACAGGAAGTTGTTCAGCTCGATGAGAATGTCTAGACAGAACTATGACCTAATAGGGCTGACGTCATAGTGCTTGGGTCCAAAAAAAAATCTAATTTGTGTAAAAAAATAAATAAATAAAATTTTTCTCCCTCTCCCCAGCTCGGAATGTCACCCACGCGAATGGCGCCGACGCAAGGCATGATGGGACCCCACGGCACGAACATGGTGCCTCAAGCAGCGAACCAGACGCCGTTTATGCAGCAGTTTTCCACCAATGCTAACACTATGAACGTCAACATGGGGGGCCAGCCCAACACGCAGGCAGCTGTTCCTCAGGTTAGACACACAAGCATGCATATAATACACTGCTAACTATCTTATAATTGCTGTTTAATTACACAGATCACGTGTGAGTATCATGTATCTGTTGTTGTACTTCAGCACCTAGCGCTCATTCCTGGTGTCTCTGTTCCCCAGCAGCCACAGAACCTCCCTATGAATTCACACGGCACTCTGGCCACTCAGATGAACTGCCCTGCGCCTCCCCAAGCTCCCCTCAGGGCCACCCCGCCCCCTAGTGCCGGAACGACCGTCACCGGTACCAACCTGACATCACTGCAGGCAAATCAAGCCGGCACTCCCACACCCGGCCCGGCACAGTGCACGCCACCGCACGCGCCGCAGTCTCAGCCCGAGCTGCCGGCCCTGTCACAGCCCCATCCTGGCACACCGGTGAGTGAGGACAAGGGGCTCCCTCTCATCTCATCTCATCTCATTGTCCTAATACAGTAAAACCTTTGGTCTGAATGTGTTTTGCAATGCGAGTAGTACGTGTACACTTTGTCTGCATCACATGATCACAACCGAGCCAATGATTCTTGTCTCTCGTGCCATGGGATTGTGGGTAATCGTCTCCCGTGCTCAGTCTCAGAGCGCTGCGTCACTCGTATAGTCAATATCCATGTGCGTAAAGCACTTTTTAAATTTTGTGTCCAGGTGTAGTGACTGTTCTGTTTAAAGACCACATTTCATATTCGGCAACATTCAACATCACATTTCGGCAAAATACTCGAAAGTAAGCGTCATTAGAGGGTTTCCTTGTTTAAAGTCACGCAAAACGATTTCAGCAGAGACCAGTGATTGTGTTAGTGATGGTAAAAGTCGTCCTAGACGATACACGACCCCCCCCCCCCTACCTCTCGTCTCCCTCACACTAGACACGATTCATTTCAAATGTAAAGTGCAGGTTTATTTAATTTTAGCTTTACTTTTTGTATTAATTATTTTGATATGAATATTTTTGTGTTGTCGAACGCATCATCAGAGTTTCCTTTACTTCTTATGGGGGAATTCGCTTCGATATAGATACACACACACACACACACACACACACACACACACGTTTTGATATACAAGCATGCTTCCGGAGTGAATTATGCTCGCTATCCAAGTGTAACTCTCAGGGTTTCACCACTATAATGTGGTGTTATTGTTGTGCATCGTTATTGTTCACAGTTTTAAAGGTGACATTTTATTGTCCAGATGAAGAATAGCTGTTTTCTAATTATGGAACATTTTACAGATAAGTGATTTAATGTACAACATCCCTGTTAAATAAGTTAACAAATCTATCTTGTCCGTTATTAACACAGATCAATTTTGAGTGAGTATAATGGTTTTGCTGGTTTTGTATCTGAGTTATTTACACAATGACTAGAAGTGTGTACGAATGTCTCAGACTTCTCATGTTCTCTTTCTTTTTTTTTCTTTTCCTCGGTCTTTCAGAGTGCCGATAACCGAGTCCCCACCCCGGCTTCGACAGCAAGCGCCGACCTGCACTCCCAGCATGCCATACCCGAGCTGCCCGCGGTGACCGAGCCGAAAGTAGAGCCCAAGCAAGAGGAGCAGGACTTCGAGTCCAGTACCGTGGAAACAGAAACCAAGATGGAGGCGAGTGTCTGTTCATGTCTGTTTCTAGATGTTTCTTCTACCTCATAGCTAAATCTAAACATTTTGTCATGTACAAACGTGCTTATGCACTGTTGACATGAATGTGCTATTTACAAAAAGCAGCCGGATTAAAAGTAATAAATTAACATAAACACAAATATATATAGTAAATGTATGGAATTGGTTTACTCCTATGGAGCAGCGCCCCCTAATGACCCCGTAAATATAACATTGTCATTTCCTTGATGCTTTATGATTAATGTTTATGAAGCGCGACGTTACGAGCTATCATGTGACCCCCGTCTCAGGTTGAGGACGAACCCGGCCCTCTGGTCAAGAAGGAAGAGCCCGAGAGCTCGGAGACCAAGCAGGAGCCCATGGATACGGAGGATAAGAAGCCCGACGTCAAGGTGGAGCCCAAAGAGGAGGAAGAAAGCAGCGCGGCTGGCACTACATCGTCCTCGCCGTCGCAGTCTCGACGCAAAAGTGAGTGCCGCGTTCCTCCCTTGCAAATGCCCAGTTGTAATGATTCACGTATTAGGTGGTGCATATATAAAGTGTTATTTTACGTCTCTCTCTCTCTCTCTCTCTCTCTCCAGTCTTCAAGCCGGAGGAGCTGCGCCAGGCGCTAATGCCTACGCTGGAGTCTTTATACAGACAGGATCCCGAGTCTCTGCCCTTCCGCCAGCCTGTGGATCCCATCCTGCTGGGCATCCCGGTCAGTCCATGTCACTCTCGCACCCTGCACAGTCCTATCACTTTAAATAATAAAAAAATATATATAAATTGTAAAATTTTATAAACATTGCCGGTGGTTGTTGTTTTTTTTTGTGCGCGTCTGCAGGACTACTTTGACATCGTGAAGAACCCCATCGACCTGTCCACCATAAAGCGCAAGCTGGACACGGGTCAGTACCAGGAGCCGTGGCAGTACGTGGACGACGTCTGGCTGATGTTCAACAACGCCTGGCTGTACAACCGGAAGACGTCTCGCGTCTACAAGTACTGCTCCAAGCTGGCCGAGGTGTTCGAGCAGGAGATCGACCCAGTCATGCAGGGCCTCGGGTACTGCTGCGGCCGGAAGGTGAGAGGTCACGCCATCGCCAGGGTGTCGACCGAAAAGATTTATACACACTTCAGGTTTAAATATATTTAGTATTAAATGTATTGCAATATGATAACGATATTAAAATTGTGTCAGTATAATGTACATGATGATACTATTTTTCTTTTCCTGAAAAGTGTATAAATTCTTTATACTGCGTGTCTTTGGTAAAAAAAAAAAAACTTTTAAAAAACTGAAATGTTTTTTATTTATTTATTATTATTATTTTTTATATACACACACGCTGTGTAAACACTTCTCTGTAATGTACGGTAATTAGAATGCCAGAGTCGAGTCGTGGGATTCTTTCACGTACGTTTGCGGTCAGACGTTTCTATTTAGTATTGACCTCGCAGTGATTATTATTGTTCTTTTTGTTTGTTGTGTTTTGGACTTTGTCTTTCGGCTGTTCCCTCTCGGGTCGCCACAGCGAATCATCTGCCTCCTTCTCACTCTATCCTCCGCATCCCCTTCTCTCACCCCAACTAACTTCATGTCCTCTCTCACTGCATCCATAAATCTCCTCTTTGGTTTCACAGTCTCTCCTCTGAACGTGAACAAAACACCTCAATCTGGCCTTCTCTAGCATTTCCTCATCTTTAATAGGAAAAAATTCTCAAGAGTTTTCATCTGTATTTCTAAAGTTGAATATGCGTTAGTGTGAGATGAACTTTTTTCGTAAGAAATAATCTCAGCGCAGATAATCTGTTCAAGCCACCCAAAAATATTACCCATGTTGGCCAAAAAAAAAAAATCGTTTTGGAACCCGTGCCGAAGGCAGACTCGGTATCGTTGGTCGGGTCTTTCGAAAAACTGCTTTCGCCGACTGGAAAATATAAAATGGATTGTAAACGTGCTTCACTTGGCTTTGCACCGACCCAAACGTGTTTTGAATGGATCCCGGACGTACATGACACACGAACAGCTTAGCCAGGTTTGTTTTTGTCGCGTGCTGTAAATATTTCATACGGTGATCAAAATTATGATTCAATTATTGAGGCAAAAATTCATAAAAGCGAGGGCATTCATATGCGAGGTTCTGCTCTATACACACAATTGTTTGAGTGTCATGTGTTTAGCAGACTTTTTTGATCATGCCGGTTGGATATTTCACCCCACTTCAGGTCTCTTTGCAGAGGTCTCTTACCTCATCCATGTTAAATCTTCTTGTTCCTTCGCAGTACGAGTTCTCGCCTCAAACACTCTGCTGCTACGGCAAGCAGCTCTGCACCATTCCCCGCGACGGCACCTACTACAGCTACCAGAACAGGTGAGTCATAGAGGCAAAGCCACAAACATGCGTGTGTGTGTGTGTGTGTGACAAGCCATTTCTGTGCTTGAAGTAGAAGGGTAAAAGGACATATGAAAGGATTTGCATAGTGAAGGCTGGCGTGACACACAACCTCATGCCAAGTTCTTCACCCTACCATGTAAAAAGTCACCTTATAACCACATTTACATGCAGCCTTTTCATGAACCGGCCAATCCTTTTAATAACTCGTTGTTTGAAAAATAATGTAGGGGGAAGAAAAGTCTAAAAAGGTGTCTTTTATTAGAATCAGGACATGTTCGGTGCACAGACACGAGTGTGGATCTTCATAACTTCTGTTTTTTAATTCACAGTCAGTCATAAAACACGCTGGCTCCAGTCAACACGCTCCTTTTTTTTTTTTTTTTTTTCTCCTTTTCTCCGTTAATTAAATACCTGATTAGTCCAAACAGACTCCCCTGCGCCTCCTGCAGGATGAATCGTGTAGTAGCAGACTGCAATCAAATACAGCTGCAGGGAATCAGAGAGGATGGAATTTTAGACACAAAATGATAAAATGTGATGAAGATAAGTGTGTGTGTGGCGGGGAATTATGACAGCGTTTTTGTCCATATGCAGGTACCACTTTTGCGAGAAGTGCTTCAATGAGATTCAGGGAGACAGCGTGACGCTGGGCGACGATCCCGCGCAGCCGCAAACGTGAGTGATCGTAAAAAACACGTCAATATCACATTAGATTTATTATTTTATTAATAAGTATTATAATTATAAAATATAATGCTAAATATTACAAAAATAAATGTTTGTGGCTATGAGTTATTGTTTAAAACTGATGAAAAATTTCCTCTTGATCTCTTCTTGGTCTCCATCACTATATATATTTCTCTCTCTCTCTTCTCTTTCTTTCTGTCCCCCTTTTATTGCACTTCTGTCTTTTTATACTCTATTTTTCTTTCAAATTCTCTCTTTCCTTCCTTCACATTTTCTCTCTCTCCTTCTTTCACTCTCTGTCTCCTTCTTTAACATATTTTCTCTCTCTTTCTATGCAGAATGATTTCCAAGGATCAGTTCGAGAGAAAGAAGAATGATACACTAGACCCTGAGCCGTAAGTTCTCACACGAACACCCATCGTGTATTAATCCGTGAGTTTCATTGCTCCGTGTGTTGTGGATTCACTTGTACTCCTGCAGTGTGAAGGTGTCGGCACACACACACACACACACACACACACACACACACACACACACCAGACAGTGCAGTCCACTCCAGCACCCAGCGTTCTGTTGGATGGCGCCCCCTGCTGTAAGACTCGGGGTGACACTCCCACCCCGGTGGCTCTCGGAGCGATTTAGGGAATATTACAGTGAGGCATTTTGAGTTGTAGATGAAGTTTACACCACGGCGGCCCTCCAACAAAGGCGCACGTGCACTGGTTAGAGGTATAGAGATCGAACCATGACTTGTGTCTTGCTGTCTTAATCTGCAGTCAGCATGTCAAAGTTCTCTCTCTCTCACACACACACACACACGCGCGCACTAAAACCCGATCAAACCATTTCGGTCTATTAACTGTTTATTTTCTACCCTCAGGTTTGTTGAATGTAAAGACTGTGGACGCAAGATGCATCAGATTTGTGTCCTGCACTATGAAGTCATCTGGCCCTCTGGGTAAGTGAGTGTGTGTGTGTGTGTGTGTGTGTTGTGTGTGTGATATTTCTCATTGTTTTCACACAGTCAGGTCTAATGAGGTTTTTTTTTTTTTTTCTTCCTCCACAGCTTTATTTGTGATAACTGTTTGAAGAAGAGCGCGAAGACGAGGAAGGAAAACAAGTTCTCAGCCAAAAGTAAGTTTGTGAAGACGTCCCTCGTGTCCCCCTCAGTCGCCTTACAACCCTTACGACGTTTTCTCAACTTGGGCAATGAATGTGAGACGAGCGTTTAGAAGTCTGAGTTTGAGCTTTTAGCAACCGCACTATAACCTGAGGAGCAGAAAGAAGTCTGTTAGACATGACATCATTATTTTACACTTTCTTTTTTTAAACTGGACATAACTACATATACTTGTAAAGTCTCTTTCCCAGTTTTTTTTTTTAACTAATTGACTGAACAGATAAAACGAGTGCAGGTTAAATGCGTTAGAGTAACACTGATTTTCACTTGATTTTGTATTGGAGCGTCAATAACATGGACGCAAGCTAATTACACACGACTGTCTTTATTAGAACACGCAGCCTTGCATACGCGAGTGTGGAGTCACAAGAGGGGTGCAAATACTTAAGATCAATATTTTTTTTTACCTGTGAAGAATCTGTTCATGCAAAACTAATGACTGAATGTCCTGAACTTCACCAGTGTTGACACTGTATCAGTTTTTCGACCTGATGTCTGTGACAGATCCCACTAATGTGTGTGTGTGTGTTTTTTTTCAGGATTGCAGGTGACGCGGTTGGGCACATACATAGAGGACAGAGTGAATAAGTACTTGAAGAGACAGAACCACCCGGAAGCCGGCGAGGTGTTCGTCCGAGTGGTGGCCAGTTCAGACAAAACAGTGGAAGTCAAACCCGGCATGAAGGCCAGGTGAGCTCACGCGAGCTTTTGTCTCGTCGTAGATGTGGATTTGTGTAGCGAGTCCGTTTAGTGAAATACTGCTGAACATCAAGCCGGTAGGTTTATTTATTTTTTTAAGGAAAACTCACTAACGGCTTTGCCGACCCACCAGGTTTGTCGATAACAACGAGATGGCCGAGAGCTTCCCTTACAGAACCAAAGCACTTTTCGCCTTCGAGGAGATCGACGGTGTCGACGTGTGTTTCTTCGGCATGCACGTACAGGAGTACGGCTCGGACTGCCCCTTCCCGAACACCAGGTAAAAACCTTCCTGAACGCAGAGTATCCGGTCGTTTACATGTTTTCTGAATGGAGAGTCGTGATCTTGCGTTCTTATCTCTCTCTCTCTACAGACGTGTATACATATCATACCTCGACAGTATTCACTTCTTCAGACCTCGCGCGCTTCGAACAGCAGTTTATCACGAGATCCTCATCGGTTATCTGGAATACGTCAAGAAATTGGGGTGCGTCTTGCGTGTTTTTGTTAACGTGTTCGTGCATAGATGTTCGTTTGTGGCAGAATCCTAATCTGACTTTTTTTTAAAAAAAAATTTATGTTATTTGACCTTGGCAGGTACGTGACGGGACATATTTGGGCGTGCCCTCCGAGCGAAGGTGACGACTACATCTTCCACTGTCACCCTGCCGATCAGAAGATCCCCAAACCTAAGCGCCTGCAGGAATGGTACCGGAAGATGTTAGACAAGGCCTTTGCAGAGAGGATACTCCATGACTACAAGGTACATTTTTAAAGGTTTCTCTAATGGCGTGAATTAATTTTTTTTTTGTTACTCAAGCAATTTTTTGCGGTGTGAAATGTTGCTTGGTCAGAAGCCGTATAAGGAATAAAGCGTGTTTTGATCGTTTGCAGCCTTCGTCATTGTTTACTGTGAAATTAATTGGACGTATGGCTTTTTTTTTTTGTTTGTAGGATATCTTTAAACAAGCGACAGAAGACCGTTTGACGAGTGCAAACGAGCTGCCTTACTTCGAGGGCGACTTCTGGCCTAATGTGTTGGAGGAGAGCATTAAGGAGCTGGAGCAGGAGGAAGAGGAGAGGAAAAAAGAGGAGAATACTGCGGCCTGTGAAACTCCAGAGGTCAGACATCTCACTAAGGTTTTTTTATTTTTATTATTATTATTTATTTATTTGCGTAAATTGTTAGTTATTCTGCGGGTTTGATACAGTAATCTGGTATTGTGGAGATTTTATAGTTTGTAAATCTCATTTTCTTCATCTTTTAAGGGGACGCCAGGGGACAGCAAAAACGCCAAGAAGAAGAACAATAAGAAAACCAATAAGAATAAGAGCAGCGTGAGTCGAGCCAATAAGAAGAAGCCTGGGATGCCGAATGTAGCCAATGACCTTTCCCAGAAACTCTATGCCACCATGGAGAAACACAAAGAGGTGTGGGATACCAGCCGTTTGCATATATATATATATATATATTAAAAAAAATTATTAAAGCTTGCTATAGAGTTTGTCATCATGTTTGCATTGTATAGAGCTAAAAAAAAAAAAAAAAAAAAAAATACCTTCTCCACACTTTCCTCCAGGTTTTCTTCGTGATCCACCTGCACTCTGGACCGATGATGAACACTCTACCGCCCATCATGGACCCCGACCCGCTGCTCTCCTGCGACCTGATGGATGGGCGAGACGCCTTCCTGACGCTGGCGCGGGATAAACACTGGGAGTTCAGCTCTCTGCGCCGCTGCAAGTGGAGCACCATGTGCATGCTGGTGGAGCTGCACAACCAGGGCCAGGACCGGTTCGTCTACACCTGCAACGAGTGCAAGCACCACGTGGAGACTCGCTGGCACTGCACCGTCTGCGAGGTCAGATTCAGTGAAGAGTTTCAGGGAGGAGGGGGGTGGAGTCAGTCTGGGGGGGAGGGGATGGTCTGATAGTGCCTCATTTTGTGGTGATCATTGTGTTTTTCTTTTTTCTTTTACAGGACTTTGACTTGTGCATCAACTGCTACAACACTAAGGGCCATGAACACCAGATGGTCAAGTGGGGTCTCGGTCTGGACGATGACAGCAACAGTCAGAGCGGCGAGGCCTCCAAGAGCCCGCAGGAGAGCCGGCGTCTGAGCATTCAGCGCTGCATACAGTCCCTGGTGCACGCCTGCCAGTGTCGCAACGCCAACTGCTCGCTTCCGTCCTGCCAGAAGATGAAGCGGGTGGTGCAGCACACCAAGGGCTGCAAGCGCAAGACCAACGGCGGCTGTCCCGTCTGCAAGCAGCTCATCGCGCTTTGCTGCTACCACGCCAAGCACTGCCAGGAGAACAAGTGCCCCGTGCCCTTCTGCCTCAACATCAAGCACAAGCTGCGGCAGCAGCAGCTGCAGCACCGCCTCCAGCAGGCACAGATGATGCGGCGGCGCATGGCCACCATGCAGGGCCGCGCCGGGCCCCAGAGCCTGCCGTCCCCTCCGCCGACCGCGGCTCCGGGCACGCCCACAGCACAGCAGCAGCCAAACACACCCCAAACACCGCAGCCCCTCCTTCCCAGCCAGCCGACCACGCCCAACCCCGGCGTCATGTCTCCTACGTATCCCGCTGCTCCCCGCAATGGCCAGCAAGTGTCCCAAGGTAAGTCGGGTGCCCAGGCCTCGCCGCTGCACCAGCAGCCGTCCCCGCTCCCGCAACCCCAGCCTCAGCAGCATCAGCAACCGCCGCAGCAGCAGCAACCGCCGCAGCAACCGCAGCCGCCTCCCGCCGCCGTCCAAATGGCGCGGAAGATCGAGATGATGGCGCAGGCCCAGCAGAGCCAGAGCTATCGTATGACTTTAAACGGTTTGCCCATGAACCACCAGCAACCACAGCAGCGTATGCCTGGGGTCATGCAGCCCCCTACACAGATGGTGGGACCCCGGGGGCAGCAGGTCATGCCGGGCATGCCGCAGGGCCAGTGGGTGCAACAGGCAATGCAACCGGGAATGCAGCCGGGAATGCAGCAGGCAGCTCCGCCGCAGCAGCAGGCACCGCAGGGGCCACAGCAAACCGTGCCAATGCAGAGGCCCATGATGCCTCAGCAGCAACCACAGCGCATGATGGTGCCCGCGCAGGGCCAGCGGCCACCCCAAGCCCCCCAAAGACCTCCAGCCATCCCACCGAATGCTTTGCAAGACCTTCTGCGCACGCTCAAGTCTCCCAGTTCACCACAGCAACAGCAGCAGGTGCTTAACATCCTCAAGTCCAACCCACAGCTCATGGCAGCTTTCATCAAGCAAAGGACGGCAAAGTACGCCAACCAGCCGCAACAGCAGCAGCAGCCGCCACAGGGCATGCAGCCCACAATGCAAGCCATGGCAGCCATGCAGGGTGTCCAAAGACCTGGCATGCCAACACAACAACCTCAGCAGCCCAACCCACAAGGCATGCCAGCTCTCGGTCCAGCGCAGGGTCAGATCATGAACCAGGCACATGCAGAGTTATACCGTCGACAGCTCTTGCGTCAGCAACAGCAGCAGCAGCAGCAACAGCAGCAGCAGCAGCAGGGCGTGATGCCACAGGCGCATGGCCAGTTCCCTCAAGCACCGGCCCCTGCGCCCAGCTACTCGCAACTTCGCATGCAACACCAGCAACTAACGGGAATGCAAGGCGCCGGCGGACCTATGAGCCAACTTCCGCAGATGCAACAAATGGGTCAGCCGGGATTGGGTATGGATAGTGCGCAGAACTTGCTCCACCAACGCATCCTCCAGCAACAGCAGCAACAGCAGCAGGCCGCCCTCAAGCCCCAGATGAGCTCTCCGGCACCACCAAACCCCATGAGCCCTCAAGGCCACCTGCTACCGGGACAGTCCATGCCAGGCAACGCGCTGGGTAGCCAGGTTCGTTCTCCGGCACCCGTGCAGCCCCCACGACCACCATCGCAGCAGGCACAGCAGCACTCCAGCCCTTCGCCGCAGGTCCAGCCGCAGCCCTCGCCCCACTCTGCTTCTCCTCACCCCGGCCTGGGCACACCCATGCCCACTGGCGCCACCTTGGAACAACAAGGGCATCTCGGCACACCAGAGCAGAGCACCATGCTCTCGCAGCTTAACGCGCCCGGACGTGGCGGCCTACCCACTGACCTAGCCATGGTCGGAGACACCACAGGAGACACGTTGGAGAAATTTGTGGAGCGGTTGTAGCATTTTCAGCGACCCCCAAAAGTGCGCCCACCTTTTTTCCTATTTTTGGCTCCTCCCTCCCTCCTTCCTTCCTTTTCTCCCACATTTTCCTCTATAAATATTTTTTTTTGTACTGACATGTAAAAAGTTCCTGAAATGTAATAAGAAGAGAGAAAAAAAAAGAAAAGAAATAAAGTCAGCAAATGCTAGGAATGTTGTCGTTTCCTAAAGACTCGGATCTCTTCCTTTAAGTTGAGGGATTAGAAAATGTGTTGTTAAAAATGATTTAAATTGCAAAGAATATATTTTTTGGTTTAGACCGTACATGGTCTCTGTTTTTTTTTTTTTTTTTTTGTTGTTTTATTCTTTTTTTTTTTGTTATTGTTGTTGGTGTTTTTGTTTTCAGGGTTTTTTTGGGTATGGTTTCATGCCTGCTCTTTTTTAAGCAAATTTACAAAGGTTCATTATATTATTCATACATTTTTATTTTGTACCCTGTCTAACTTTAAAAGCATTTGTGTTTAAAGACTGTAAAATAATTTGTTTGGGAATTTGGGCGATGTTTTTCTCGGCTCTCATCTTTCCTGTATTCTAGTGTTGTACTGTTTTTTTTTGTTTGTTTTTTGTTTTGTTTTTCTTTTCCCTATTCTTTCCAGATCTACGTTTCGGAGGAAAACCTCCTTTCCTCATCGTGAAGTCTTTTTTGAGGAGAACTATTTGTTTGTGCTGATAGGCATAACTTGGCATACATATACACACACATCATACACACCAACACACACACACACACACACAACCAGAAGCTCATCAGAAACACAGTACGGCAACAAAACCCGAACGGATGTGCAAATCCAGATGACATCTCACTCGCCTGGACCCAGATTTTTCTGTCTTGCAGATGTAGAAAATTGTTGCTTTTTGTCCTAATTTTGTGATACAGATCTATAAGTATAAAGCGAGAGGAGATGGAGGCCCCGAAGCTGAGTGGGTTTGGAATGAGCGATCACTGGTTGACTGCTTTTTGGAACACTTGAGAGTTCTGCTATCGACCCTCATTCCTCTCACACACACAACTTGAACTGGGGCTCCACTTTTCCTCCTCCTAATGTAAATCATGCAAGTTATTAAGCAAAATACTATAAATATAAGGAAGAGAGAATGGAATCACTGTATAAACTGGTTAAAAAAAACTTATTTCTTACTTATATACCATATTGTTAAATAAACTGTGTGCAACAGATCAAATCCTTGTTTTATGTATTTTTTTTTCTCCTCCATCTCATTTTAACCTCTTGAAGACAGTTTTTTTTTTCTCTTTATCGTAACAAGGGCGGAAAAGTGTCGTGATGCCAATAAGCAGTAATGTACAAATTCATGTTACAAAGTGCTGACACTGGAGACTCCTTCCCTTAAAAAAAAAAAAAAAAAAAAAAAGTAAATTTCTCCTGATGAAGTTCACTGATCAGTTTTTTTCCCCCTCTATGTTCAATAGAAGCACAATTTTGGTGCAAAAATCTGTAGTACATAAGGTCCCTGTGTACATTTACATTTGCGGCATTTGACAGATACCCTTATCCAGAGAGACGTACATTTGTTTTAGCTTGTTATACATCAGAGCAGTTAAGAGTTATAGAAATCGACACATTCCGATCAGTAGTCCAATGTCTAAACCAACACTGGACACCCCTATCCGGTGTAACGGTGGCGTAGTGTTTGGCACTGTGGCCTCACACCTCCAGGGGTGGAAGGTTCGATTCCCGCCTCGGTTCTGTCTGCATTGAGTTTGCACATTCATGATTGGTGAGTTTCCTCCGGGTACTCCGGTTTCCTCACACAGTCCAGAGACAATGCAGATTAGGCTGACTGGCATTCACAAGTTGCCGTAATGCGCGTGTGTGTGCGCTCTGCGATAGATTGGCACCCTGTCCAGGGTTTACCACACCTCATGCCCAAAGTTCCCCGCGACCCTGCACACAGGATAAAGTGGTATAGACGACAGCGATGATGATGAGATGATTTGCTTGGTAGCTAGAACTCCTGTCAGACCTGCTACGCCAGGTTCTCCAGATTGATCAGAGGTAAATATTCGGGTTGGTGCTTCTTTTAATTTAATTTTATTTATTGATTTTTTTTTAAATGCCATCTCAAGTTCTGTTTTTATGATTAGAACGTTTTTTCCTTGTTGTGGTCATGCTCGATACCTCATCGATGCTAAGGTCTGCATCAAAGGTGTATGGAGCAGGTATGGATATTTCTACAGGAACACATCCGATTATTGCAGCAAGTGTGTGTCTGAAATATGTTCTTAATTATTAATGTATTTTTATTTTCTTTTATAGTTGAGGTCTATGCACTGGCTTGCTGCTGACTTTAGCGTAGGATGTCGGAGTGGTCTTGGAGCTGGATCACGTCCTGCACCATCGTAACAGGCTGTAACTCGGCACTATATTTACAGAGTGGACCAAAGAATTATCTTCTAGTACTGTGTTGAAGACGCATGCATTCCCGCATGTCGATGTCTATGAGGTGATGATGTCAGTCGTGAGGCAAATCAAAGCATTAATGGCATAAAATGGTGTTGATTTAATATCTATATAAATGAACGGTTTTGTCTGTACATTGGTCAGAATTTAAATATGTTTACACTTCATACATTCGAGGACCAGAAACTAGTCTGTATGTCTGTCCAGACAGATTTTAGAATAAAATTTTTACAGTATTTAGGTATTTGCCTGAAGTTTAACTTTCAACATAAATTAAATGAAAATGTTAAGTAGAATTAAAGTTATGAGCCGAAGTAAAGTAGAAATAAAGTTATTGGCTGATGATGAAAAAGTACAACTTGGTGTAAACAAGACATAAGATACTCAACCTTACAGAATGTGATTTCTGTGTATTAATAAGTTAGACAGAGTTCTGCTGTACAGACAGACACACAGACATGTACGTGGGCTTCAACCTGAAATAATATCACTGATTACATTAAAGATCATCAGATTATTTTTAACTTTAATAATTTAACTCTTTCTACGAACTCTTCTACTTCAGCTAGTTATTAATATTTTACATGAACATTATGTGACCAAATAAACCACAGTTTCAGGGCATTTATTAGGTACATTTACGCTTATTCATATCAAGTCTCATGAAATATTTATGAAAGATACGTTTAAAAAAAAGTTTCTATGAAGATGTTTAAACCTGTATGTATTTCAACTTTGACTTCATACAAACTATATATACTCCATAAACCTTACGGTACAGTTTACGTCTGACTTTTTTTTTTTTTTAGCAACGTGACGTCTTTAAAATGCGCCGGAAGTACGTCACCGGAAGTTTGCACAGGCGCCTGAAAGGAAGAAGTTTGAAAAAAAAAAAAAAAAACAGGAAATTAACCGAATGAAAATAGCGATACAATTTAATTTAACGACATTTTAAACACAAAATGTCGCCTTTAGCGAAGGATATTTCGAGTTAAAATGTCAGTTTTTAAAAAGATGTTGAACAGTAAAATGGCGCCTGTTACAAAAAATTGTTTAGAGGTAAAATGGCGGCTTTCGTTCGAGTTAATTATTTCGGTGTAAACAAAACGCGCGTGCGTGCGGGTTAGTAATCGGGATACATGTTCGTATGAAATAAACAGGTCTTTTGTCCTAATAATAATAATAATAATAATAACAACGTGAGATGCTGGGACTGATGTGAAGTCGCACATGCTGCAGCTGTGGATATAAACACGGTGATGATGCTGAGTTAGATGCCGGCGTCAGCGCGCGCTGATGGAGGACTCGGACCAGGACTTCTCCTTCCTCTGCTCGCGGCTCCTGAAGAGAGTGCGGCGGAGAGGAGGAGGAGGGTCTGGGGATGAGAGGAAGGCCGCGGTGCAGGATGAGGGAGAGGACGAGGACTCTGGATCTCAGATACAAAGCAGGAGCAAAGCAGCTTGTAAAAGGAAGCGACTCCAGGGTGGAGGAGTGAATGGACCAGGAGGAGGAGGAGAGCAGAAGGTAACTCCACGTGTTGTGTGGACGCGCCGTCATTTATAGCTCATCTCCGGACCTTATCTACAGAGCCCATCTGGCGACCCCACTGGGTAAAATAATAAATAAATAAATAATAATAATCCGTGGCCACGACTTACTAACGCGTGGGAACGAGATACAGCCGTGGCCAACGGTTTTGAGAATGACACAAATATTTAATTTAATTTTCGCAAATTGTTAGCGCGTCAGTGTTTTTACATCTCTTTGTCGGGTGTTCCTATGTTGTAGTCAAGTATAATTACAAGCATTTCGTAAGTGTTAAAGGCTTTTATTTTATCGACAATTGTACGAAGTCCATACAAAGATTCAATATTTTGCAGTGTTGAATTTTTTTTTTCCCTTTCTTTTTTTTTTTTTCAACACCTCTGCATTTCGCCCTGTCAATCAACTTCTGGGCCACACCCCTGACTGATGGCAGCTCATTCTTAATTGATGATTAATAATATTAATTAATTAATAATTAATGCTTGTCAGAATTTGTTTGTCCACCCGCCTCTTGAGCAGAGTAGCTGGACTTGAAAATAATATTACTCAAGTAGGAGTAAAAAGTAGTCATCCGAAATATTACTCAAGTAAGAGTAAAAAAGTGCTCGGTAGAAAGACTACGCAAGTACTGAGTAACTGTTTCATCATAATGTCCGAATTACTTTATTTTTATTATTTTTTTATCATGTAAGCAGTCAGAGAAAATTTAATTTAAAAAAACATGTACAAATTGCAACATTCCCAAATGAAATAAATGTAGTAAAATAAATGAATAAAAGTAAATATCTTTACAAAATTACGGAATGCAAATTAAGGAATAAGAAACAATTTTTCTAATCTTCCTTTTTTCACAATATAAAGCTTTTGAAATAAATCCCTACTGTATGCAGTGGCGGCTGGTGCAAAAAATTTTTTTAGGGGTGCGCAAACAAAATTAAACTTTTAATACTTGCCTGTAAATAGCCATTTATCAGGTGATTGCGCATCATCACTACTAGTATAAAATAAAGGCCTGACTCACATCGCATCCAGTCAGCAGCTCCTCTTGACATAAGAAGTGCTGGAATGGACTCGTTGAGGATGGTCCAATCACACGAGCCCAAATATTTGAAAAACAATATTGATTCGCTAAGAACAAAAGTGGGAGGGTTCAGGGCGCACAGCGCTGCGCCACAAGGATGATTTGAAAAGATCCAATCAGAGCTCAGCTTCAGGTCACGTGTTTTTCAAAAATTTACGTACCTACATAGACACTCGTTTGTCCGGCGCCCCGCGTACACGAACACAAATGAACATAATACAGTTTAGTTTTTTAAAATTATAAATAAATTATATTAGGGTATACAGCGGAATATTGTGACTAAATGACTTACATTTATTTACAGTATTTACATGTTATTTACATGAAATAATTACATGTTAAAGTAGCATTCTTCTCTGCCTAACTTTAAGGGGGGCAGCGCCCCTGCGCCCCGTATTGACCGGCCGCCACTGACTGTAGGTAACATATGTATGTTTGAACAGTGTAACTATTTCCTGTGTAAGATGTACTGTATATTCAGTCGCCCTGCAAATGATTCAGCAGAAAATAACATTAGAACATGTGTACAAGAGTCTCACTTCACCATAAACTGTGTCCAGCAGAACAAATGTAAGAAAATTATATATATTTTTTGGCTCTAGTTTATAGGCTAATTATATATGTTAAGATTGCAACATTAAATAAAACAGCTAAACTAACCGCAACATGTTTTCTTCACTGTCTACCATTGCTGAAGAGACCCCTCCCCCTCCCCCTTCTGTGTGGTCATGTGACTCCATGCGGTTATTGTTATTGCGGCTGATTGGTCAAACGGAGTCATTGTGATTATTGTTGCTACATCTGATTGGTGAAACACAGTCACGTAGTCGATCCATCAGCTGCATTTCTCTGGCAAACACAAAGAATATCTAAAGTGTCTAATAAATGGTTAGAAAAGTAACGAGTCGAGTGGAGCCGAATGTAGCGGAGTAAGTAGCGTTTCTTCTTCACAAATCTACTCAAGTAAAAGTAAAAATTACGGTGCAGTAAAACTACTCATAAGTAACTTTTTGAAAAAATTGTACTTCTAAGTAAATGTAACAGAGTAAATGTAAGTCGTTACTACCCACCTCATGAGGATTGACCACAAGTTCTCGCAATGGGATTAAGGTCTGAGGAGTTTGCTGGACATGGACCCAAGATTTTGATGTTTTGTTCCATGAGACGCTTAGTTGTCACTTTTGCCTTATAGTGAGGAGCTCCATCATGCTGAAAAAGACATCGTTCATCACCAAACTGTTCTTGTATGGTTGGAGGATGTTGTCGTACCGTTCCTTATTCGTGGCTGTGTTCTTAGGCAAAACATCAAAAAGTTTGGGTCCATGGCCAGGAAACTCCTCAGACCGTAATCCCATTGAGAACTTGTGGTCGATCCTCACAAGAGGAGTGTGGACAAACTAACCGGAAGAGCATAAACAGAAGCATTCGGATATCTGCAAATAAAACTTGGAGCAATACTCTTAATTAAGGTGAAAGTTTCTTAAAGAGAATCAGTACTGGTGACGAGACACAGATTCATCACTACGAGTCTAAGAGTACAGAAGCAGAGTACAGAACGGAAACATCCTCAATCGCCAACCGAGAAAAAGTTGTCAACCATCAGCTGGAAAATTCATCAACGTTTATAGTTTTCTGGGATTCTCAAGGGCCAGAAGTATTGGAACATTATCAGGAAAAAGGTTCAACCATCAACAGTGCTCGTTACAGTGCAATGCTCGATAAAGAGCTGAAGCCTAAACTTCATTAAACACAGTGTTTAAACACAGACTGATGTATTGACCTCGTGTGACGATGCACGGCAGGACACTACCGCCCGCGCTGTCTCCGACACTGGAGTGTTAAAGCGTCCTCCATATAGTCCTGATCTCACTAACCTGCTTGGTCTCATGAAAGCAGCCCTATAAGGACGAAGATTCACTTCTGATGAAGAAGTGAAGACACCAGTGCATTTGTGGATCGCAGCTCAGCCGTAAACAGTTTTTTAAATGAGTGAATACGAACGCTTGTTGACAGATGGACAAAATGTACGGAAAGGCCAGGAGATGAGGAGTGTTTGACTCGCATATCATTACTGCTCTTTACAGAGCTTCAGCACTGACGAGTTGCGTCCTGATTCCAGTTTGTCCCACTGAATATCAGTAATAAGTAGACGCGCCTGCAAGTTAATTTGCGTGGAATTTAATGACGGTTTTAAAAGAATGTACAGCGCCATTTGTTGAATTTTGACATAAACTAATGATTTCTTCAGTGTAGAAGTGGGCGTGGGCCGATTGTGTTGAAACAGAGCCTATATGTTACGTCGGCCAAATACACCTGTGAAAACCCCATTAAAATAGTTTTTTGCACAGACAGACACACAAAAATTCCAGAACCATCTCGATGTGTCGTGTTGCGCCCACACAAATAATTTTCCCACAAATATCTTCAGTGTACAGACACGCCCACTTTACACTTTTATATCATATGTATAGATAAAGACGACCCACGTCGCGTTTTTGTTTGTGTTTTGTAGGAGCAGAAGATGCGAGCGAAGGACAAGGTGCTGAGCAGGATGCAGCGGTTCAAGCGGGCAACTCCGCCTCGGCTCGTGCACGCGGAGGAAGAGACGAGCCCGGAACCTGCTGTGCCGCCGTCCGAGACTGGATCGGTACCTAGGGAAGGTCAGATCAAGATCGACGGTTAGAGCGGAATGTTCTAGCAACAATATAATAAAGAGATGGACAATTTGATAAACATGAACATCAGAATGTGGACAGTTTTATTTTAATAATGATGTGTGTGTGTTTAGCTCCTGAGGAGAAACAGGAACACGACGAGCTCGTGGCTCAGAGGTTACAGCGGCAGTTAGACCGTGAGTCTGAGAGTCGGGCCGCAGTGGACGTCGAGGGCGGAGGTCTGTTTTTCTGTCAGCTCTGCTACAAAGACCTGTCGGCGATGAGCCATCAGCTCCGCACGCTGCACATCAACCGGTAACAAACCCCGCCGTCACGGACAAACCCAAACACACGCTGGCGTTCTGACATATATACAGAACGATTTCTGCTTTGATTCAGGTGTCTTGATGAGCGTGAACGTGGTCCTGCTCCGCCCCCTCCTCCTCCTCCGCCTCCTCGTCCACGCCTACCCGAGTGCCCTATCTGTGGGCGGGGCTTCAAGTCTGAAAAGACCCGCTCCGCGCACTTGAAGCGCTGCTCGGCGAGCATGGGCGTGTCTCCGGCGGAGCTGCTGCAGGCTGTACAGAGACAGACGGCCGAACGCCAGAACGGGTAAGACAAGTCCGTCTGAAATGTGGAGAAAAAATAAGAAGAATGATGAATGATTTCACACTTTCCATGTTTATTTTCCTTCATGTTCAGGCAGCAGGCAGGGGGCAGCAGAGACACTTCAGAGTCCAGCATGCCAGCGAGGAAGAAAGCCAGAAGGAAAGCACCGCGCATGGACGAGGACACCATGGTGGCCCTGGCCCTGTCTCGCTCTCTGCTCGAGCAGGAGAAGGAGCGAGAGAGAGACCGGCAGGAGGAGAGACGGATACAGGAGCAGCTATCGAGCGGTGCGTCTGTCACAGTACAGGGAAGAGCTGGAGCAGGTGGGAACTTATGGAAAGTTTGTGCAGCTATTTAAGCTTTAAAATAAATCTCCAGATCAGTGAAAGTGATGTAATGAACAATCTATATTATTATTATTATTATTATGATGCAGTGTTTGATTCTCATGACGTCCCCGCTCAGGTAAGACTCGCGTAAGGAAGAGGAAGGGCGCCCTGGACGCTCCACCTCCCCTCCTCCTGGTGCAGGACGCGCAGGCCGCTCAGAACCGGATCCAGGACCGAGTCTCCGCCTTGCTGCTCATCCCTAGACCACCGACTCCGCCCACCCCGGGGCTCCTGCCCTCTGAACTGTCCGCACACACCCTCCTCTGGGTCAAGAGCGCGCTGAGCAGTGAAGCCTCGATTTCTGAATTTTACACCGCAGAGCTCGGGGAGTTCATCCAGCCCTGGGTCGGAGAGGTGAAAAAATACACATGTCCCTGGTATTAATCTATAAAAATAAAAGACAGGTTTTGTCTGTACATCAGTCATTCTTTTAATGATCTCTTTACATTTCATACATTCGAGGACCAGAAACCAGTCTCAGAATTTTTTTTTTTTTACAAAGTTTCAGATTTCTGCCTGAAGTTTAACCTGCACCATCAGTGAGATCATAATGTTGAGTAAAATTGATGTTATGAACAGTTACATGTTGGATTTAATAATCTACTTTAAAATAATCTACTAATGCGCTACTGTCTCAATGTAAACAAACACCTGCACCAATAGACATTTAATTAGAAAAGATAAACTGAATATTTTTTACTGGGATTAGTTCATATTTTCACTTTGGCTGAAATAACAGTGCTGAAGTGTTATAAGTGAATTTTAACACGCTGGAGTCGTTTTAAGACAAAACTTCATCTTTATCCGATCTACTCTTTCCATTTCTCATCTGTGATTCTCTCTCCGATCACCGAACAGGGAGTGTATCTATTTGGCTGACAGTGAAAAAAAAGTACAACTTGGTGTTAAATAAGCTATAACTTTTCTATATCTTCTCTTTCACGTTGATTGTAATAAGATGGAATGACCTTAGATTCCAAATCTTGCCGCTAAAACATTATTTCCTAATATTTTTGAAAACCAATACCATATAATGTTGTTACACCAAACAAATTACAGTTTAAAGAAATTAGGGGGTTCATCTTTGTTGCAGGCAGACATTCATGTACAATACGTGTACCTCAACCTGAAAAAAAAGAAAATAAATAAATAACAATAATATCGCTGATTAAATAGAAGCTGATCAAATAATTTTTTAGCTTTAACCTTTTAACTATTTCTACAAACTCTTTAACCGTCAAGGACAGTTACATATAGTACGCTAGTCGTTTCGTAAGAGCTTCGTGTCACTCAAATAAAAGCAGTTGATGCTAATTATAATTAATGTGTGTTTTTTTTTTTCTTTTTTCTACAGAGTAAAAAATCCCCATCGATACAAGCGACACCAGTGAAACAGCGTCCTGCAGCAGCGTCCGAATCCACCACGACCCCGGAACAGCGTCGGGCCGCGCCGCCTCCACGGTGCCCCTCCACCCCGAGTCTGAGCACGCCCGGGACACAGGCCCTCACCGACCTGGTGGATCTGGCCGAAGAGGGCTTGACGCTCACGCAGTACAGGAACAACAGTGAGGATTTATACACAATCACAAGACTCAGAAATCCAAATCGACCAATAGAGACCACTGATCAGAGGAGTGTGTGTGTGTGTGTGTGTGTGTGTGTGTATGTATGTGGTTGTGTGTGTAATCTGAAGCAGATGAATTATAAATCTCAACTCCACACCGAAGGTTTTAAAATAAACACACACAGCAGTCACTTTATTTATTTATTTATTCATTCATTCATTCATTCATTTTTATTTGAACCGATCACAGCTACTCATTAGTAAGCGGTGGGGGCGGAGCCTATTCCAGGATGCTTTGGGCACGAGGCGGGGTACACCCTGGACAGGGTGCCAATCCATCACAGGACACACACATTTACACACTCATTCACACACTACAGCCAATTTGGGAACACCAATTAACCTAACTTGCATGTCTTTGGACTGTGGGAGGAAACCGGAGTACCAGGAGAAAACCCACCAAGCACAGGGAGAAGATGCAAACTCCATGCACACAGAGACGGGAATCGAACCTGGCCAAGATTCAAACTCCGACCCTAGAGGAACAAGGCTACAGTGCCAATCACTACACCACCGTGCCGCTTCTTTATTTCTGGATCTTGGTGCAAACCGGATCGTGAGAAATATGTAAATATTGCACAAGTTATACTATTATTATTATTATTATTATTAAGGCCCAAGCACTATGATGTCATGACTTTAATGTCAACGCCATTGATCTGATGATTCTGTTTTAAAAGCGCTGTTTTAATCACCTCCCAGACGCACCAGAAAGACACATCCAGACGTAACCATGCCTTATTTTCATTGACATCAGGCGGCACACTGGTTACGCAATGCGCCCGGGCGGCGATGGCTGGTGCTCGGCCCCGCTTGTTGCGTGCAACTACAGTGTCGGACGATGAAACTGAAACTCCTGTTTTGAGGCCAATACAGCATCAATTCGTCTTGGGAATGACAGATACAAGTCCTGCACAGCGGCCAAAGGGATTTTGAGCCGATCTTTTTGCAGAATAGTGTCCAGGTTACTACATGATGCTGGTGGAGGGAAAACGTTTCCTGACTCGCTCCTCCAAAACACCCCAAAGTGGCTCAATAATATTTAGATCTGGTGACTGCGCAGGCCCTGGGAGATGTTCAACTTCACTTTCATGTTCATCAATCCACTCGGTCACCAGTCTTGCTGTGTGTATTGGTGCATTATCATCCTGATACACGGCACCACCTTTAGGACACAATGTTTGAACCATTGGTTGCACATGGTCCTCCAGAAGGGTTCGATAGTGCTTGTAGTAGTAATAATAATATTACAGTCCTGGGATAATTATTCACTCTCGCGAGTAAGGTTGGTTGTGTCAAATCTTCTGTTTAAAATACATGAACAAACTGAATTCATAAAGAATGTTAGATAATTACAGTATGCACCAAAATATGCAGTACTGAAATGAAAAGACAAACAAAATCTCCTGAAAAAACAAAAGGTGACAAAACTGTGAAGAACTTGGCGGATCTTCACAGTTGAACACACTCTCCACTCTCTTCCACTTCTGTATGAGTGGAAATAACTGTAACTGTGAATACTTTTTTTTTTTTCCCCCCCTCAGTTGAGAGACTCATTTTGAACAACAAAAACTGCACAACACAGCTTCCTTTACACTACAGGGAACACTGGAGTGTATCTGGAGAAATAAAAAGAGGTGGCGGCCCATCAGTTGCAGTTATTCTTCCTCTGTAAGAGTTTAAGTGAAGCGGTAGTCCAGTGGTTGGACTACTGATCAGAATGTTCCAGGTTCAAATCCCCCTCTATCCACCCAAATCTACGCCGTAGCCCTTATCTCTCACCTGCTCAGATGTGGAATGAGATGAAAACACATGTGGCTTGTAGACTCGTTTGATTTACGTAATCATCCGTTTCAGAGACAACCGATCTTTAAAACTGAGATGATTATCGGATGATTTTGATCGATCTGAGATCACTTTTAGCTTGAGCATTTCATTAACTCTGTACATGTACTTTGCACAATGACAATACAGTTAAACCTAATCTAATCTAAATCTCTCTCCTTGGTGTGTACGGGATTGAAACTTCTCCTAAGTGCCTCCTCCTTCGTCTGCTCTACAGATAACGATCCTGCCGCGGCCGAACCTCCCCTCAGCGGATTTGTTCCCGAACCCAAAGAGAACCCGGGACCTCCTATAAACTCGGTAACACTTCACCTAGAGCCTTGTTAATGCACTATTGATACGGTATATAGGACAGTTGTAAGGATGAAGACGGTGTCTTTACTCATCAGTTGTGTGTCTCAGAGTGTGTCCAGGCTGTGCTGTGATCTGGCGAGCATGCTGAACAACCCTCAGCTCAGTGACGTGCAGCTTCAGGTGGACAGCGGAGACGTCTACTACGCTCACACCTTCATGCTCTACACACGCTGCCCCCTGCTGGCTAATACTGTAATACACTCTCAAGTCTAGTTCACTTAACGCAGGGTTCGCTTGGCTCGTAGTGTTACAGGTTTTTCATGTCATGTTGTTTAAAGAGTTCAGGAATCTGAGAAATAAAAACAAAAATCAACGGAGGATTAATTTTCACTTTAGCTATTGTGGTATTAATTGAAGCCTCTGATTTGGAGCAGTTAAAACTAATTGATCACCAGCAAGCAAGCAAAAAAAAAAAAACAATGTAAAGTTTTATACCTTTCACAGATCTAAGTTTTAATGTATACATCAAAAATAAACAGCAATCAGAAAAGATAGTCAGTGTTTAAATAACAAATTACATGAAATAAACCCAGATTTTGGAACAAAACATACCTGATTGTTGTATCCTGCAAAACTTATTATTTTTATTAATTTTAATTTTTTTTAAGTGTCAACAAAGTTTAAACAAGTTCCTCACAGACTAATTCAGACTAATACTCCTGTGAGGAACTTGTTTTAACTTTGTTGACACTTCTTTTAACCAAGTAAATTCTAATTTAGTTTTAAAGTTCTTCGGAAAAAAATTTTTTTATCTTAAACATCTTATTTAATTTTAATTTTGAATAAGTAAAGCTGATTCTCGCTATGAGTATAGCCATAAAAGTCGGCACAATGATGAAGAAGGAAAGGAAGATCAACACCTTTTGACAAATTAAAATGCTGTGTTGGTTTTGACTGGGGCCGGGGACGCACACACTGCCAGCTGATGTCCAGTTTGTTTATTTATTTATTTATTTTCATCCCGTGTCCAGGTCCATGATGCAGGGTTTGGAGTTCAGGAGGAAGGCTTCCCTCAGGCACGGAGAGTGTTGTTGAATGACGTGTCAGGTGAGGCGGTGTACGCTCTGCTGCAGTACCTCTACACTGCCGCGTGCGACCTGACGCACACCCTGCTGCCTGATGTGCTCCAGCTGGCCAGCAGGTCTGTGCGATGTATATTTGTTTTTATACCAACACAATATAACACATTTTAGATTTGTACAGTTCAATCACAGAAGGCAAAATAAGCATGATTATAGGAATCCCATTCTCCTCAGTATTCAGCTCCTCAGTGAGTAGAGTTATAGGTTGTACTGCTGAAAATGTGTGAGAGGGTTTCTTTGGAGCTGTAAAAATCTTTTAAGAGGTAGATATATCTCTCTGCATAAGAAACGGAAAGAAAAAATGAAACTGCAGATTATTCTTTTTTTTTTTACGTTTCTGAGACCAAATCACTCCCTTCGGAGGGAACGACAGAATCATGAGCATGATGTACCGAGACTGATCCACACTCCCTCCAGCAGGGGCTCTGAAACCTGTCCACTTTGAATTTCTCTTAAGGAGTAATAAACAAACTGAACATGGCTTTGCAGCAAAAATCTCTCCCTAACAGGAGAGCGGTAGACTAAGTTTCAGAGATTTGAAATTCAGATATTCCTCTACTAGTTTATTTTTCCCATCACTGCATTATATAAATTGGCATATCTTGTATTCATATCCATTCATAAAACTCTTGTATAAATTGCCTTGAATACTTTTTGACTTACAGTGAAACCTTGGCATATGAATTCAAGGCGAAAATTCATATTGCGATAAGAATTGTCTCATAAGAAATAATGTAAATGCAGATAATCCGTTCCAGACACCCAAAAATATTACCAATTTCCAACACTATAATCATATTTTTGCACCTAAAATCAATCAAAATGTTGCTACTGTCCTTGCTAACTTTCTTGGGATCCATGGTGCTGTGTGTTCACTAAATCATGTACAAAATGCAAAAAGAAACCCAGAAAAAAATTAAATGTGATAACTCGATTCACTTGGCTTTCCACTGACGCGATGAAGTTTTAAACGGCTCCGGCGTTCGGTTCATTCGCTCACATACTGAAATTGCTTCGTATGCCGATGCAAATTTATCGCAAAATTTCAAATATTAAGTTCTTCGTAAGGGTGGGCATTTATATGTCGAGGTTCCACAGTATAGGAGTCGTGGGACGGCTGAATTGTTTGATATATTGACAGAATCGGGGTTACTTATTTGTTTTGTGAAGTAGTGGTGGATCCACAAGTACTGATAAAAATCTTAGGAACATAAGTGGTCAAAGCTACCAAGGTTTCCGTTTGTTGCTATTTGGCACAACGAAGTAATACCTTGGTTTGTCCATTGTGTTGTACCTACAGTCCAGTGATTTTGAGAGGTTTGTCCCAATCTCTTCATACTGTCGACCCCAGAAATTCGCTAGGTTATGTTTTTAGAGCACCCGAGAATCGTAAAAAAAATGCTAATTTTGGATGTAGTAAAAAAATTAATAAATAAAAAACCCTATAACTGCCTATTTGAATAGTTTAAAGCCTAAATCTAATTTAATTTCAAACTCTGCTTAATATATTATCCTTAAAAAATATATATGTAAGGGTAAAACTGTATACTGTACAGTACTGCTGTGTGTCTGAGTGTTAAATACCGATGTTACCCCTATAAGCGTGTTTTCTTTGGTATCAGTACTGTAGGTTAAATACGGTAATAGTTCACCATCTCAAGCTGGGTTTTCCTCTACAGTCGCTTTGTGCTCTCTCTACAATACTAAACAAATTTATGGAAATTTAGCTGAATTTACATTAATATATATGTTACAAAAATTTGTAAATTATATTGCTCTTAATACTGTAACGTTAAAACACATGAAATATTAAATATTGCCACGAAAAAAAACAATAAAAAAATTGTGGAGAATATTCGCAGTTTCCGTGAAAATGCAGGGGTTTCCGCGAAAAATTATTACTTGGGTTTTAGGGAAAAACCCCAGAATGACATAGGCTGCGAACCCTGAACCGCGACTTCACGGGGTCGACTGTATTCTGTTGCCAAGATCAACGGGCGAAACCCACCTGCTCAGGTCATCGTAAAATTTCTTATTAATCTGTTTGTAATTAAATCCGAACAATTGTGACATGCTTTTTAGTCAGGTAAACTCCTAAAAGTCAATATGTGACAGGTATTTGGCCATCAGTTCTTGCAAGCGGATATAACAAAGTTATAGTGGTGAGTGTAATCTTAAAAGGACAGAAACTGAGAAGAAAAAAATGACTAGTCCGAGGTTGGCATGAAACCTTCGGATTCAGTTTTGTTATAAGGCAGTTGATGCTTCATCGCTTAGAAACACCATGTTGAACCATCTCTGGCCTGTTGTGTTCACTTGCCAAATTTGCTTGTGCATTTGTGTGTTAGGTTTGGTCTGTCTGAGCTACAGCAGCAATGCGAGCAGTACACTGCTCCAGTGCAGGACCCAAGAGAACAAAAATGGGATACTTCCCCAGCTACAGCCGAACCTCACCAAAGCCTAGCTGATAATCAGTTCTTGGAGCTCCTGCGCTCCATGTGGGAGCAAGAAGATAGCGATGACGACGAACCCAAGAGAGAGATAGAAGGCGAGGATGAAGAAAGAAGCCGAGATAGAGAGAATAAAGAAGACCTCGTCGATGAGGACGAGCTGAATGAGATTTACGAGTTTGCAGCAACACAGAAGAAGATGGGAGCTGAGGCAGAGGTGAGCACTGAGAGCGCAGAGGAACTGCAAGAGGAAGAAGAGGGAGTCCAAGACCGCCCTGATGCAGAACAGAGGGATGAAGGAAAGCAAAATGTCGAAATGGAGGAGGCGAGAGATGTGCAGCCCGGTGTTGATGTTGAGCCGAACCTCGGGTCTAATAAAGGCGCGCGCCGAAGTAATGGTACGGAGGTCAGTGTCGACCGGAGCTACAACCGTCTGTTCTCTGAGTCCTGGGGAGAGTACGAAGAGCCTGCTCAGACACAAACCTGTCACTTGGAGAGGGTGAATACACCCACGACACGGCGCATGTCTTCAGTCAGTGAAGTGATCGATCTGTCCATTAGTCCCCCTCCGGATTCTGGAGAACCAGCCGGGGCGCTGTTTCCTGAGACCGGCGTATCTCCTGGAGAGACTCCAGACCAGAGCAAAGCAGTACAACAGGATCGAAATTTGGAAATTACGAATGCTCACGGTGCCTCACAACTCCCATCAGAACGTTCAAACTACTGGTCTAAACCTCCTTCAACTTCAGCTCTTAGTAAAACCCAGCTCGATGTTACTCCTTCACTACCCAGTAGTACTAAACCCAATCTGTCCCCTCCTTCATCCCAGCGCAGGCAGCCTGAGCTCATCGTCCTCTCAGACTCCAGCGATGATGACCTTCCTGACAAAGTTGCTTCACGTCGCGACTCATCCAGACCACCGACCTCTTCTCCATCGCGACTCAGTCTGCGCTACACTCAAATTAAATCCAAAGAAACCACACAGGTTGGATTCTCTCCCAAAAGGTCGAATGTTACTCCTGATTCCGAACGTTCTCGATCTGAGCAAGTGGGCTGCGAGAGCATTTTGGACGGCTCTGCTGAGGTCTCGTGGTTAATCCCGGCAACTCCGGGACCTTCAATCCGCTCCGGCTCCACGCAGACTTCCAGCAGCATTCGCCGCACTCAGCTCTTCCCTAGTTCCCACTCTTCGTCCTCCTCTTATTTTTCTGACAACCCCAAAATTACCTCACACTCAAACTCCATCAAAGAACCTCACAAAGAACATTCCCAACCATCTCCAGCTTTACAGAAGCTCACCTCCCATTCCAGATTGTCCATGACATCACACGGTTACCCTGTAACTCAAACTAATCATAATTCTACCGCCGAGCCCTGCAGCAGCACTCCGCTCCACTCAGACCCCCGTTTACAGCGTCTAGACTCTCTAGGATCTCCTTTACTGAGAGACAGCGAGCTGAGGAAAGAGGGAAGAAGACCGGATCAAGGGGGCAGACTCGAATCTCTCCATCTTACCCTGTCTGACAAGTCGTTGTCCCAACTACAGAGTTCTCAGTCGGAATCGAGCGGAAGTCTGGCCAAGTCCCGGCAGTACGACAACCCTGACGACCAGGAGACGAGCGCTGAAGGAAAGGAGCAAGAGGACGCAAGGACAAGCAAAACAAGTGAAGGTGAACCGATGGAAGAAGACTTCTGCTTTGTCTTCGATGAGCCGCCCATCGCATTCGACGACTCGTGGGGCCTTGGGGGAGCGGTCGCTGAGCAGGGGCCGTGCTTCAGTCTGAGGCTAGAGACCAGCGAAGACCAAAATAGTCCTCCAGAACACGGTGAAACGGCTTCTCCACACAACTTCTCTCCTCCTGGACGCGAAGCTCAGCGCAACCTGCCAGATCCTGGAACTCCACAGGACCACAGCTTACCTGATGCAGCGATGTGGGACAGCTGGAAAGAGGATGTAGAGGAAGTAGAGGATGTTGAGGATATTGAGGAAGTGGATGCGCTTCCTCTTTCTCAGAGAGTGGGCGGAGTCGCTCTTGCCAAGAGAGTGTCTCAATTAAGGACGCCAGGTAATGAAGTCGTTAGTATTGGCACCCACTTTAAGACGCTTAAAGATTTACGATGTTGGTTTGTATTGGATATCGTGGTGTTTATTTATTTAATTTCTTTATTTTAGTGGCTCCCAAGAAGAAGAATCAAGCCCCACTGGTGCCCATTACACCTATGCCAACCTTCTCAGACATGGACACACCTGAGCTGAAGAATAGACTAAACAGGTGAAGGCTCATTCGAGTCTTTTAACATGAATTAAAAAGGTTGTCTCACAGAGAAACTTACTTTCATAATGAAAAAGATGTTTTCATGAGAACTATTTCTCATAACTTGAAAGGAGAGATCTAAACGTGCTCGGTTATATATCATCTGTTTTAGACCAGTAGCTACGATGATTAAAATTATACAGTATTATATCTCTGTCTTAAAGATAAAGGAAATGAAACCACCTAACACTCATTTATTTATTGATTGATTTGTTTTTACATCTGTTCTACCCCAGGTACGGCGTGCGACCTCTTCCTAAAAAGCAGATGGTCCTGAAGCTGAAGGAGATCCACCAGTACACCCACCAGCTGATGAGCTCCGGCTCCGAGGACGAGACTTCACCCCGAAACCGCCCCAGAGCTGCTCCAGCTGCCTTCAAACAACCAACAGCACCCCCTCCTGTCTCACCCAGGAAACTGCAGTTTGGAGATGACGTGGAGGAGAAGGACGAGGAGGACGTGTTCCCTGCGTCTCAGGAGTCCAACACCTCCTCCACAGCCGAGTCAGAAAGGTGCTCCAACAACTGCTCCAGTACCCTCACGCATACTTGCACACGGTTCATCTTATACATTTAAATTCAAATTTTATTTGTCGCATACACAACCGTACACAGTATCACGTGCAGCGAAATTACTGTACATGACCCAAAAAGTAAAGATAGGAAGATTAGGAAAGAACGATTTTACTGCAGTAAAAGAAAGATAGCACTAAGGAAAATATGAAATAAAAAATTTGAGCTGAAATGTACAAAGCTACAAATCATTTACAAATAACTTAATTTACAAGTTGCAAAGAAATATAATAAAAATAGAAATATATAAATTACACAATGTGCAAAGTGTAATTATACTGAGAAGTATATTAAAAAGGCGGGAGGGGAGGGGAGGGGGGTAAACATATGGCATGTAGGTATGACATCAGCAGTGTGAGTGAAACATGAAAGGATGTGTTGTAATGATTTGTGTTTTCATTATTAATTCACTCATATTAGGATCTATATGAAAATCCATAACTTTATCATATTTGTGGTCTTCATACCAATCATACCAAAAAAAGGAAATTTAAAACGGTTATATTTGAAATGCAAGTTGGGCCAAGAGGGCGGAATAAAAGCCATTTTAGGGACTGCTTGAAGGCTGTTGAATATTTTAAATAATTTTGGACCCAGTTTTTCTGCAACTATATGCATATTTTTCTCTCAGGTCTAAGTATAATTTACACAACAAACACATGGTTTAGTATTTTTTTCATGGATTAATTAAAATTTTACAGCTAGGACTGAAGACGTCCTTCAAATCTGGACTGTCTAATTGAACACACTCCTGGCTTCTTATCATTTCTGTAGTGTATATACATCAAATACTGAAGATATAATAATGTACAGAGCCCCAAAAAACGGTGACCACTGTCCCAACAGCACAGCATTCACTGAGGGACAGAGGGAGCTCACTTTGGCCTCATTTAGACCGCCAGCCCCAGTCCGATTTATTTATTTATTTATTTATTTATTTATTCATTGCACATCCAGTTTGGAGACGGATTACTTTCATGTAGACTGAACAGTAAAAAAAAAAAAAAAAAAAAACATGCAGAATCAGATTTTTGCAAATCCGATCTGAACCACATTCTGGACGCTCTACACGCTCGGATCAGATTTCAAACTGTCCACACGATCACGTGATATGGACGTGGGATCAAATGGTGAAAACAAGCAGGAAGATGTTTTCTTTGTTGAAATAATTATAATCTTGTAGAAAGTAAATGTGCTATGATTTAAAGTACTCTATCTATCTTTAGGCCTTTTTCTGCTTCTGGTCGTGATTAGTGATGTAAAACCTCACTTAGTTGTCGAGGATTCTTGCAGCCAATGGATTCACCAAGGGGTTCATTTCATGAAGCTTCATTCAGAATGTGCCATCTAGTGGACACATTTTATGTGGCAACTTGATCATAACATTACAAGAAGAACAATTAATACGAACATGCAGCCGCACGGACAGTAATGTGGCATTCATCATTAACAGTCGTGTGTCAGGAAATGTGAAGAACAAAAAGTCTCTTTCTTTCTTTAATTATAAACACTAACATGAATGCAACTAAGCCACTGTTTGGAATATTTGAACAGAATATATAAATCCGCCAGTCAGCGTTAAGCATTCAGTACACAAATCAATGATTAAAACACACAATAAAGTTAATCAAAGAGGGGAAGAAAATAGAGATGAAAACAACCTAGATATAAGAACACTAGAGTTTGAGATACATTGAAGTAATATTAATATTAAGCAAAGGATTTTGTGTGCATTTTTATTCTGTAAGGAAAGTATATAATGTAGTATGTAATAATAGAATATATAAGTTCTTTGTGAAATGCAAAAAAAAAATTATTCATGAATGTTTCAGTCACGTGATTCCATCAAACACGAGAGTTCGCAAGTCGTCAGTCATGTGACTCGCAGGGAACCGACAGATGCCCCGAAGCGAGGCTTCATTTGGACACGCCCCCCCCCCCGATTCGATACAAGCTTCGCAGCTTCTGTGTCACAGTGACATCACCAGCTTTTGGCACTATTACCGCTACCTATGTAAAAGCGGCGCCCTTGAAATTTCCATGCAGCTAAAGCTGGAACCGCAGTATGAAAATGGAAAGCAGCAGTTCCTGGACAGAGGACACAGTGAAATATTTGCTAACACTTTGGCAGAGGCATGAGTGCAGACAGAGCTAGAGGGGACATAACGTCCTCTATATGAGGACGATATCTCATGAGCTGTCGTTACCAGAGCAACCAATGCGCATATACAGTAGGTCGCCAGTCTGTCAGATTTGGACTGAAAGTCGTCTGAATGTCAGTCCAAAAGATCAGGGGCCACAAAAAATGTCTAAGAGTCCTTTCAGGAGCACCGAACGTAGTGTAAAAACTTAAAGCTTGAGAGTGACATAGGACCAATCTCTGAGCAAGGTAAAGAGAAACTCCCATCTCAGTAAGGAGGCGGGGCTACAAGGTTAGACGCATTCTTCTGAAGACTGAAGCGCTCACTGATGCACAAGTCGACGCACGAGACCTACAAAGTAGAGCTGGACGATATGTCCTATAAATCGGATCTCCGATTTTTTTTACACAAAATTAAAATAACTATTTTTCTACACTAGAGCGTATAGGATTTTAAAAAATTATTATTTAAGCAAAAACAGTATAGCCAAACATGAACTGCTTATTTGGACAAAAAGTGCAAACTTACTTTCGCAAACAAGTTTTCTTGTTATTTTAGAAAATAATAATCAGTACTGTACATACTGTACATGGCTCTTTTTGGGAGGAATAAAGAGCAAACTTTCACCCGTCTTTACAAGTTCTGGTTATTCTAGTAAAATATGACAGATGGGGTGAAGTGCAAGCTGCAAACCTAAATTACTTTTACTTTTTTATAAAATAAATATTTATAAAAATAAACAAATTAAAAAGACCACATGCAACATACATGCTAAACAAAATCAAACAGGTGTCGTTGTACATGTTCTTAGCAACGAACACAAGACTGTCCACTGCATCACGCTCGAGACGCACCCTGTGACATCGATAAAATCCTTTTTTTTTTTTTTCTCCATTTTTCAACATCAACCATAAAATCCAATTAATATAATGACGATTAATCGCGCAGCTCTACTACAAATATACCATCGGGTCAGACGGGTTCGGATGATCTTTAGCAGGTTGAACACTTCTGAGATCAGGGGACAGAGAGAGTAAAATTCTCTCCCTCGCTCCATTGCTGTCTAGATATTAGATATTAGCGGGTCAGGTGGTTCTGGTTCAGTCACTTATCGGGTTGGATCCGGTGCAGGTATGACAAAATGCCCGACCCGTGTATAACTACAGAGTGATGATGTAATAATGATATAAATCAGCCTTTACATGTCAGTGTGATAATTAATGAATGATTAATTTATCTGTTGACATAAGTTACACAATCATGATGAACATTACTGTATAATATACAAGTAAACAAGCTGCAGTCAGGCGTATAGGTATTTGTAGACAAATTCCGTGTTTTTTCTTCCTTACACCACCATGATGGAGTTCAAATGAAGCAATTAATATGTGATTGAAGTAAAGAATAACTGGACAAATTCACAGTAATAAATATTAAGAGTACAGTTAATATGTAGTCGCAAAAATCTGGATCCCACGGACGTCACCAAACACCAGGAGTTTTCCCTCTTTAAAAGATTTTCCAGGCCTTCAGTGCAGCTGCCGCTTGTTCGTGGATGTTTCTGCCTTCAGTTTGTCTTCTGACAGGGAAGATCCTCCTCACAAATGCGCTCGCTGGTGTCGGGTGACTGTCTGAAGATTCTTTGTTGTTTTTTGTTGTTAATAACCATTCAATTATTTGTCACATGTACCTTACAGCACAGTGATTTGATTCTTCTTCGCACATCTCAGTTAGGAAGTTGGGGTCAGAGCGCAGGGTCAGTCAGGTCACAGCGTCCCCTGGAGATCAAAGGCTCGACATGAGTGCTGGGGCCCGAAACCCCGACCTTCCACTCAGTAATCCACAGCCTTAACCCGCTTGAGCCACTTGAATTTATTTCCAATTTATTCATCATACTTGTAATTTTTGTAATCACACAAGTACATTGTCTCCTCTGCTTTAGAAACTCTGGAACGTCCTCCGCTCTGCTCCTGACAGCGTCTCACCTCAGGAGCTCTTTTCTGTAATATGTTTGAATAACTTTTTCTTTATCTTTACTAGGACCTGCCCTTTCATTTTAAAGAGAATTCCTGGAAATAAAAAAAAACATCTGCAGTTCTAAGAATTTTGACACCAGGAGGAATTTTCTGCATGAAGGATTTTCATGAATACTGCACAGATTTGCCTGCAGTTTGAATAAGGCCTCTGTGTGTGTGTGTGTGTGTGTGTGTGTGTGTGTGTGTGTGTGTGTGCTGGAAATCAACCGTTTACATGCAGTGTCATTCTTAAAAGAGATTATGACGTTTATGAAGGACGTATTACAATTAATGCAAAAACCTATTGTGTGTATCCGCGTGTTCTCGATTCCTCCAGATCCAACCCGGAGTTGTGCGACTCCGACGAGGACGGCGGCTCAGACAGCGACGGCATCACGGCGTCTCAGGCGGCCGTCCGCGAGAAGGACAAGCTCAAGGCCGTGCGCTCCTTCATCCTGTCTGACCCGGCGCTGTACAGCCGCGTGCTGCAGTACCAGCCGCTGTATCTGCGCGAGCTGAAGGCGGGGCTCCGGACGGCGGGGATCAGGCTGGGCACCGCCAAGCTGCTGGACTTCCTGGACTCCCAGTGCATCACCTTCACCACAGCAAAGCAGGGCCATCCCGCGCGCTCACGCAGGAGAGCTCGCGGCGCAGGAAGAGGGAGGAGGAAACTCGGCATGGCAGTCGAGTGAGCGGCACGAGAGAGTTAGAGAGAGCTCTGTGGACGAGCTGCGCGAGAGGGACTACCCGCGAGCCCCCTGGACGAGCCGCATTAAAATTCTCTCAGAGTTTTATTTAATGTGTTGTGTTCAGTTTTTGTTTTATTTAAAAATATTATTCCATAAAAAATTAAAAGAAAAATATACCTCAAGACGATTTCCTTTAGTTCATCATGTTTTTCCCTGAGTATAACATGTACACGACTGTTCACGGTGCAGTTTGTAACATTTATTACAGTTTAAAGATTAGACAGAAGCATAAATAAATACAAACTGCACCTTTAGTCTTTTTGTCTCAGTATGTCCACCGGGTTAGTCTTTAATCCGAAAGAACGATCCCAACACAGACGTCTTGAAATACAATTTACTGTCTTTAAAGATTTTTTTGTTTGTTTTTTTGTTTTGTTTCATATTTTTTTTAATGAAAGACCAGCCAGGAAAAAAAAAAGATCTCACATTTCAGCAACACTGCAGTCTCACAAAGTTACAGCATCAGAATGAAAATCTCACATTCTTCTGTCTAGTGTGTGTGTGTGTGTGTGTGTGTGTGTTTGTA
>JAAGKR010004009.1:738-66722 GCA_011419295.1 Clarias macrocephalus | reverse complement strand
TTACCTCTGGGGAAGCAGCTGGGTTTACAAGCAAGCTTATTGGGTTAGTGAAGACAGGCCGAGTTGCAGCAAGGCAGGGTGGTTTCCTGACCATGGCTTTATATATTGTGATTAGGCTCATGCTTCTGTTGGAGAGAGGAAATGCAGGTCCTGAAAATTATTTGCAATAAAAACCAGCTACATTTACTGAAACTGAGGATTTGGTATGTGTCCAGTATGTGTCCCCATTGACAAAACCCATAAGTATTGTCTCTAACTTTAAGAGACAACCGTAGCTAAAAATTGGTTTGGTGAGATCTATCCCTAGTTGGTAGATGTCATGTCAAGCTAACTATTGGGAACTTGGAAATGACCAAAATGGGGAAAATGGGTGTAGGAAATTCATGCTATGGTAAAATGGTACCATATTTAATGTATTGGATAAAAGAAAAAGGCCTTTGTTTGTCACAGATGTATTACAGTAGTGTAAAACTTTTTCTTAGCCCATCCCAGCTTTTTTTGGTCAGATTGTAGGGTCAGCCATGACATGGTGTTCCTGGAAGAGATTGAGCTAATGGTCTTCCATCCTCAACAGTGGAAACAGTGTCAGCTTGGAGGCTTTATGGTTAATAACCCAGCTCCTTATATGTTGAGCCACCACTTCCCTAGATGGGTGTATGAAAAGCAAAAAAATTACATTCATAGCCATATAAATTATATAAATAAAATTATATAAATTTAAATATTTAATTGCAGTTTAAAAATTGGTTGTATAGGCAAATGATGATATGCAAATGATTCTAACTCCAGTTAAACTATTGTATTCTCTCTTTCCTCTACATAAAAATAAAGTATTAAAAAAAAAAACAAGCAAACTAATTTTAGTAACAATTGTTGATTTTAGGCCTAATAAATAGCAAGTTATTAAATTTGTAACCTTAAAAGCAACCTTAGATGTAATTGTGCATATGCAGGGCCCTGTGGATTTGGAACCTGGAATTCTTACTTGGAATTGGAATTGGAATGGAATTTTTACTTTTTTTCAGCCAGATGAAAAGGTAATGCTAATGAATAAAAGTTGAATGTGTGATAGTGTTTCTAACTTCTGTTGTGGGCAGCCAAAAGTTTTGTTCTACTGGCTAAAATTTTAAATATTCTTTTTAATGCTAGCTGTGTATAATAGCCCCAGAGACACACAGGGTCTCATAGGTTAGTCATGACATTTAGCCCACAGTGTGGCCTGGAGCCTTTATGCTGTAGGTTATGTAGTCTTTATGTCTCACACTGAGACCTGATTGATTGATAGTAGCAGACAAACAAGCTCTTGAATAGAATTTTGAAAAATGGGGTTAACACAAATGAGTAAGCTGTACTTGATGCTTGTCAATATTGATTTTTTTTTGTCAGTGTCCAGTTTTCTGACATACTTAGATTCTTATTGAAGGATGTATGCAGCAAACTTTAGCGACTGTTTAAGAACTGTAAAGCAATACAAAACTGACCCTCACTCATCATTTAAAAAATCAGCCAAGTTTAAGTGTTTAGTTCTCACAACCAGACTGAGTCTATGCTAGTGGTTAAAACATAGTTGCTTGGTGGGCCTGGCAGAAGCTTGAGCCACCCAAGCAGAATAATGGCCAAAGCTATCAAAAACTTGACAATGCAGATGAGTGGATTATTAGGGTAGATTTATATCTAAAACAAAAAGATATGATGATAGTATATGATTATAGTAAAATTATGAAATTACTCTTGGCTTCTGAATATCAACATTAATATTATGAAAAAGGTGGTAAAAGCAGCATTGTCTACACTGTAAAAATTTCATGCCTGTCCAACTTAAAACTTTTTGTGACTCATTGCAAATAAGAATTTTTGTGGGTCAACAACGAATACAGCGAACTAATTATTTTACATTCTGCTGAGGCCCTGTAATGCCAAATGAAGTAGAAATAAACAGCTGTGTCAGTTACAATTAATCATGTTTAAACATTGAATTAGTTAAAAATGTATGTATATAATTTGTGTTGTATTAGTTACAGTATATAAATTTAGTTTACCTAACTATTATACCATTATAAGCCTTATCCTCTTTGGGGTCATGGTGGATCTGGTGCCAGGGAATACTGTCCAGGGAATACGTGCGAGGTAGAAACACACAATGCTTGAGAAAAGATGAACAGAAATCTCACACAGAGAATCACCCAAATGAAGGCTTGCACAGGGTTCCATGGACCCGTATCGTAAGAACATTACGCACTACACAATGGTAAATGGGATGAAGGAATTAGCATAAATACCTACTGAATTAGCTAAGGAAATTTTTTAACCCAAAAAGAAAAAGAAGATTTCTGCTTTCTCACAATGTACAGTCCTACAGTGGGTCACACTGCTACCTCAGGAGGTGCCAGGTTTGATCCTTACCTTATACTAAAGTTTATCTTTAAATTGTCTATAATTTTGAGCATTTTTTCCTGTAACATTTTAATGTCATTTCAAGGTTTGAGAATATATTCCATGCTTGTAATATGTCTAAAACCATCTAAATGAATACATTTATTGGTTCCTGAGTTACATTTGTTTGGGAAATTAATTAAAAAATTTTGCTCCACACACTAATCAAGTATAGAATAAACTGATTCTAATTCTAACAAAATTTATGTTTTGAAATTTTGTTCCATTGTTGAGAACTAGGTGGCACAGTGGTGTAGTGGTTAGCACTGTTGCCTTGTACCTCCAAGGTCCAGGTTAAATTCCCGGCCAGGTTCAATTCCTGTCTCTGTGTGCAAGGAGTTTGCATGTTCTCCCTGTGCCGTCCCCGTTTCCTCCAGGTAGTCCGGTTTCCTCCCACAGTCCAAAGACATGTAGGTTAGGTTAACTGGCATTCCCAAATTGGCCGCAGTGTGTGAATGAGTGTGTGTATATGTGTGTGTGCCCTGCGAAGGATTGGCACCCCGTCCAGGGTGTACCCCGCCTTGTGCCCTACGTCTCCTGGGATAGGCTCCAGGCCCCCGTGACCCTGAATACTGGATTAAGCGGTATAGATGATGCGTGAGAGTGAGTGACTGTTGAGAACCAAATCCTGCACCAACTGGCTACTGTTATGTGAAGAGCAGATGAATTTTCTCCAGCAGATGGCACTGTTGCTGCTGTATTCTGTGTGTCTGGGCAGCATGGCACAAATTGGCATCTAGATTTTTTTGTGTTTATATGTTTACAGGTTGGTAGGTAGTTATGTGTGTCAGTGTGTGCGTAGGTGTGCACGGATAAGTTCATACATGTATATGCATTTATGTGTGGCAAAATCAGCATGGTATCTCTCTCTCTCTCTCACTCTCTTTCTCTCTCTTTCTTACACACACAGAGTCTGGTTCCTGTACCTATATAGAATTTAAGTTACTTGTTTAAGTTGAGCTTAAGCATAACTTAAAAGTTTAAAGTTTTGGGGGAAAAAAAGAATAATTTCAAGAAACTGTCAAAACATGCTTTATGATTGAATCTGATTTTCTTTAATTGCCTGAATTATATTGTATAGGTCTCCAAATAATCAAATGTATTTTTTTCTTTTGATTTCTCCTTCTTCTTTTTTCTTTTCTTTCTTTTCTTTCTTTCTTTCTTTCTTTCTTTCTTTCTTTCTTTCTTTTCTTTCTTTCTTTCTTTCTTCTTTTTTTTTTTTACAGAAACCAATGTTTTAAAGTTTACGTTCTTTTCTTTCATGTCATTATCTTAATTGCTCTCATAAAAGTCTCTGAAGTATAACTGGAAACAATTAATTGATTTAAATGGTTCATTTGCAGCTAAATAAACAAAACATCAACCCTTAGACAGAACACAGAAGGCGCCATCCTGTACAGAAAACAATTCAGTAATGTAGAAAATTAGAGGAAAAAACGCTGTTCTACTCCTGATGGGTGGAGAGAGGTCTACAGAGTTACACATGTATAAATTACCAGCTTCATATCAGATCTACATTATATACAGTATAATAACATTTACAAAGGTTTTTTTTTTTATTTGTTTTGTTTTTGTTTTCATTCATGATCTGGGTGGTAATGTAGGAGTGCAACCAAACCGTGTACAGCACATTTGAGTGCATGCTCTTTCAGCAAGAACTCACTGAGACTCAGCAGGCTGGATAAATCTGGCCCAGTGTTACCCGCTGCTTCTCTTTCTGTGAACATTTACATTTTTTGTGGGTAACCAGAGGCCAACAGCACATGCACACATACTCGCAAAATCTTTCACAGCAAGACACTATGTAAGTGTGCATGTCATTTGAAGCAAAGCCACACACACATCCATAAACCCATGTATTGTACATTCCACTTTTTTATGTGGATATTTCCACACGCATTAGTGAGCACATATTTGCACATATACCCTGTGCAACTTGATTAAATCTACTAATAAGTAGTATCAAGTAATGGTTTGTATAAATAATCTGAATCTATAGAAAAATTATAGTAACAATTTTGCATGTTACAGGATGTTAGAAATTTAACAAACACAGTGCATGCAAGATTTTTTAAAATTATGTTACATATATTTATTTATTCAAATGTCATATACACATTACTAGAAGCTACAGTAAACCAACATTATGGGATTTATATTGAGTTAATTTAAAGTCATTATTGTATCAGAGTGATGTTTCTGCATCTGCAGAAAAGCAGTTCTAAATCCTGCTTATGCTTATCTGCATGTACCTTTGAGGTTGAGCAGGCCAGACGCTGGTGTAAAGTTACCCAGGTAAAAGGAGGCGCCAGGCAGTTTGACACAGTCTCACCTCTCTAACTGCTTTTAGTGTGAGGAAATGTTCCTATAGAGGAGCGACCATGCGTTTAAATCAGCTACATTAGCTATTCTGCCTTTGTGTTCATGCAGGCAGTTCTCAGCTTGTTCTGCTGGGAAGACAGGGTGCACTGGATTTAACACTGATAGCTCAGGCTCAGGAATTAGTCTACTGCTTGATCATGTAGTCATTCGCTCTAATGTTTTAGTATATCAAGTCATTTATTTGTCAAATGTTGACAATATTGTGGAATACATGCAGTTTATTAAGTGATTTTAGCTGCAATAGTTGGCCAAAACATTCATAACCAAGCTCTGCATATTTATTATTTGTTAATCTCCATTCTACATTCACAGTTTTATGTGCTTCCTTTATACACAGGCTACTATAATATATTAGAAAATAGACTTGGCTTGAGTTGTAGTTTTATTTTGGAAAATTCTTTGCCAAAGGAAAATCAGCATGCCAAGTGTGGCTTGCCAACAGATTTCATAAAGCTATGAGATAATTTGCTAGAATGTGTAGTGTGGTGGAGTGGGCATCTCTCATTTCATCCATCACTTACTATTTGTCAACCATTTGTAAGTCACACTTGGACTTTGAAAGAGGCAAGGCTTTTACTATAGGAAGGCATTTCCATGCAGGGTGGAATTTTTCAGAAGAACCCTATGATTACATCCACATTAATGGCTCTGAGACTACAGAGCTGTTTCCTTGGTTTGGATCTATCAAGTTTTGCTTATGAAAAGGAGGAGGGTAATCTGTAACTCATTAAGGGCCAAAACATGAGTTTCTTTTTTAAAACCTACCCCATGCCTTTGGTCTCATCAGACAGTCCCTTGTGCCAAATGCAATATATTAATACTCTAATCAAAACAAAATGTTTTTTCCAGATATGTCCAAACGTCAAGGCAAGAGTCCCTTCAAGCTTAACCATGAAGATATTTTGTGGATATTACAGCTTGTATTGATGTATATGAACGATCTGAAATATTTAATGCAATATATTCAGGAATCACTCATAAAGGGATGTGCAACTCACATTTGTTTTATTATTATTTTTAAAATCTAATTATATATGTAAGAATCTGAGGCTTAAGGGCCCAACATTGACATCTTGGTGTTGCTGGCGTTTGAACCTGGTACCTTCTAATCAGCAGTCCAAAAACCTTAACCACTGGGCACCCCTGCCCCCATTACAGGGCACCTTGCACATGTTTTAACATAACCAATCCAGCTACTGGCATGCCTGCACCACAGAACAATATGGACACCTCACTAGCTGTTATGTTGTATCCTGCCTGAAAATATGATCTGTCATTTTATTTTCATTTCAGCTCTGCTCAGGTTTTTGATAAAGGAGACTGGTTTATATTTGGTGAATTTTGTATTTGGTGTTTCATTCTTGTTAATATAAAGATAGTAATTTATTATAATTGAATGAATGCTTTTTCCTCTGTCCATACATTAAACTGCTACTTTCTGAGTCAAAATTACACCTGCTTTAATCTGCTGATTAAATTAAAAAAAAAAGAAAAAAAAAGGACTGACTAAAGCATTACCGACTTTTAAAAAGACATACAAAGAATGCGTTTGGGTCTGTGGACTTCTTCCAAGCTACATGGTGTCATTTCCAATTTTTATACAACTTATTTTACAAGTGAGGCTCTACTGCTGGGTATCCACACAGGCTACAATAACAACAGGACATTTGCCTGTTTCTCTTTCTTTATAGAAAGCATTTAAAGCTAAACCTTCTCCCCTTACTGAGGTTTCCTTTGTAGTTGATCAAATAAATGAGAGGAGCAGCAGGACATGGAGAGGTGCATCTCCTGCTGTGCTCTTTATGAGATATTTGCTCATAATAAATCAGTTATATGTTTAAATATTTCAATCTATTAGTTTTTTCAGTTGATAAGAACTGATATTTAAAAGAATTGAAGTAATCATTGCACCCAGGTATAGTATTTCCATGCGCCTGAGGTATAAAAGTACCCCTCACTTAAGGCATTAGAAAGCAAATTCAGTCAGGTTGTTTTCAAAGAACATGATAAATCACAACAGACAACACCTCCATTTTCACACTGCAATTTTCATAAGACAAGGAAGCAGCTTTCCTTGTTTTTCCCTTTATCCATGAGTCCCCAGAGACAGACAAGGTCAAAAGGTGCCAGGCAGGAATATAGAAACAAGGTTTCCAATAAAACAAGCCAACTCTGACCGGCGTGCACACTAGGAAAATGAAAAACAGGCTGACTGCTCGTATCATGTTCAAAATGATCAAAATCAATGCCAGATCAAGTGCCGATACAGTCAGGGCAGTTTAGGCTCTCTAAATTGCAACTAAATTTAGCCAGTGCCACACCTTGTTAGTAGCATGGATCAGGGCTACGGAGATAGCTGAGAGTGAGAGGGAGTTTCAGAAGGCTTCCATATGCTTTAATCCTATAGGCTGTTGAGACTCACACCAGTTGCAACTTTGACAAAACCTCAAAAATGGATCAACTTTCAGAGAGCTCCATTGAAGAATCTTTTTTCCCCTTAATGTAATATATCATGCTATGCCTTTGGCCTTTAATTTTCTGAATGGGTATCCATTGTTCCAGTCCAGGAAATGTGATTTGAATAAGGAGAGGTGAACTGTTTAAGTGGTCATGCATTAACCATGAAATATGCCCTTGTTATGGATGAAGGATTGTGTTTCATTTTGCCATGAAAGCTTAATTTGAAGTTTAAGCTAGTTTTTAAGTTTCTAGTTTTTAAACAGACAGAAACTATTTTAAAAAATAGGTTTTGGATAGTAGAGGAGATACATAATCTGTTACTAGCGTGGCCTATACAGTACCAGTCAAACTTTTGGATGCAAGTTTTTATTTATTTTCTACATTCTAGAACAATACTGGATTTTTTCAGAACTATGAAATTATATATATATATATATTAAGTAACAACAGCAATAACAAAAACAGTTGTTATTTTACGACACAAAGTTCAGCTCTTGTAGAACAGTTCTTGCACGAACAGTATTGCCAAGTGCAGTTGCAAAAAACACCATGATGAAACTGGCTTTTATGAAGATCATCCCAGGAAAGCAAGACCAAAACTTACCTCTGCTGCAGAGGACAAGTTCATTTAGAGTTACCAGCCTGTAAAAATCACCAATTAACAGCATCATGTAATGCACTTATGAAACTATTACACAGCATAACAGAAACATCTCAGCATCAAAAGCAGATTGTTTTACAAATATGGAAAAAAAATAAAAATCAAGAAAGACCATGGAAATAGAAGATGTGTCTAAACTTTTGACTGGTTGTGTATGTCAACACACCTTTAAACACTGTTGAGTCCATTCCTTTTTCAACACTTTTGAGATCTTTTAAATCACTACATTGTTTTCATGATGCATGTCTTAATTTGTGCATAAAATATGACAGCATTAAATCAGCATAAGTCCCAGCTGGTTATGTGATATGTGCATTCATTGTGTCAGGATGACTGGTAAAAAGGGTGAAGAAATGTGTCATCATCAAGATGATGGCAATGCTATGTTGTCATGAGGGTGACTGATAGTTGTGAACAGTACTGCCTCTTCATGGTTCACTGCTAGACTACCCTGATAGCAGAGCACAGGTCTGGTCCTGCTCTTTTCAAATATGCCTTACTCACATGTTCTCCTGTCTTTCCTCTTCCAGTATCAGAATTCCAATGTGGGCACTCCAGTCCAGTTTCTTTTCCTTTATACATGTCATATAGTAGATTACGTTTATTCAATTTCAGTGACAGCTCAGCTGATTCCAGTCTGAAGTACATTAAAAACAAGCAAACAAAATAATACCACTTACCAGCTTAGCAAAGGGGCAATTTATTATGTGCATTGTATGTGTTTGCATGACTATACGGTATGTTTACGTGTGTGACTGACTGGGTGTTGAACTTTTTCTCCAACAGGATGTAAAAGTGCCCTATAGCAAGGCGCTAAAAGAACAATTAGATTACATTCTAGTGACATCATCAGCCAAACAGGTTTTCACGCATATCATGCAGCAGTGCAGTGCAGGTTATTTGAACTGAGCACATGAAAGTCTCCAAACAGCACGTTCTCATTTCAGTTAATATAACCTAAACTTGCAGCCCTCTTACTCACCTATTGGCTTCACAAATATCTGTTGTGAGAGCTCCGGCATGGTCTGTTTGTGGTTAAGCAGGCCATGTGGGCCTTCCAGGCAACTGCGTATACGTCTTTCACACTTCTGCCTAGTTCATAATTAGGTTATGCAGTAAATAGATCCTGAAGAGCTAAACCGCTCTCAGTGGGCAAAAGATTTCTTTTTATTTTATTCAGTCTTAATATATCCTTGTCCTGGCTATATAGAATACTGGTGCATTCATAATTTTGCTATTATTCATATATTATTTGCCATTGACTATTTAGATGCAGGTCAAGAAATATTCAAGCATGTTTTGCAGTTTTTAAAATCATTTTGTAAATCTGCAGTTGTCTGTGACATCGTGGTCTGGAGCTGGGCAGTGTACAATTTAAAATGTTTGATATGGCTTCAGTAAACACAAACATAGGTTTTAAATAACTCAATTACACAATTACGTGGACAGCATTATTAAACCACTGTGAACCACATGTTGCCACTAAAGTAAGCCACCCGAGGAACTGGTCAGTTTGTGTAAACACAGAGAAAATACCTCCAAAGCTCTCTGTATAGTAGCAAAGGCAAATCCCAAAGAGTCTGACCCTATGATTAAAGCTGTTCAACCTTTGGAAAAATAAACCTCATCCACCACTTTGTCTAATCAGGCAAACATCCAGTTCCACAGACTGTACAGTCATCTTCTACATCTTTCTGGAACTACTGTAGTCCTTTTGCTAGTTTGGTCTTAGATTGCAATGAAATGCATATATGGTACTGTAATGCAAAGGTACTTATTATTTAATAAAAAAAAAACATTGATAAAAAAAATATATAGCTCTATACCTACTAATCTGCCATGCTTTTACTTGAATATACGCTTCAGAAATATTGGTATTTCCTACATCTGCTTACTATGAAAGCCTAATTAGAATTTCAAAAATACTGAGATGGATTATAATATGAGTGTTGCTAATTTGGGATGGGAAAATCATAAAACCTATTTTGTTTGCTTCTGTAATTTGATGTAATATTTGGGACTGGGAAATGATGCTGAGAAAAGATTTAAAATAGCATGCATCAGTATACAACAACAGCAGAAGCAGCTATTGCATAGTGTACGTATCTGGATTTATTTTCCAGACTTATGTATTTATAGTGTAATGATATCTAATACCTTCTTGCTGTTGAAAAATATAGAACAAAAAAACGAGAAAAAAAGGGGCGTCATTTTTTATTTTTTGTATATTTTGTAATTCAAAAAAATTGTATATCATTGTAATACCCAAATAATTTGCAGGGTCAATGCATATAGTACTTTAAATTTAGTTTACCTTACTGGGAGTATCTTTACAGTAGTAATAATTAATCAAACCTAAAGTATAATGGCAACAGCACAGTCTACCAAGAAATTAGTGTACGAACCAGTGTTGGCAAAATGACTGCAGTTGTTTACAATGTTGCTATTTTAATACAACAGTATTCTTAAGAGATTTATTCTTAAGAAATTAGTTAACAAATTAGAATAGTGTGTCCTTTGTTGCCCAGCAGATAGTAATCACAGGTTATGCTATTAACCATAAACATAAAATGGAAAAGGTCACACTGCCAAGAGTACATTCGTGGCATGAGGATATGATCACATTGGTCAAAGTCTCGGCGGTCTGGCGCCTACCATGTTGCCCCAAAACACCATTCCTGGCTTGAGTTGGGATTTTGTGGAACAACAACATCAAACATTAGCTTTGATTATTTCTAATTGTAGGATTATTTAATGCTTCACTCTCTTTTGTTAAGGTGGGGGAATGATAATCTTGCAACCACACTTATTTAAGTGTGGCAATTGAGGCTGTTCTGAGAGGAGGTATGGGCTTTCATCTGTAATGGTGATGATTATGAGATAGCAGAGACTGACCTACAAGACAGAGATTTTCGCCAGGAATAAAAATAATAGGGAGAATACTGTGTTATTTTTTTTGTGCAATATGTAATAGTGTATAAATAAATAGATATAATAAAACTTTTCACACAATGTTAGAACACTAAATCAGTCTGGCATGGTCATTTATGTGGGATTTTATCATGCTGGTTTAAGCAATTAAACATGAAGTTGATTTCTGCAAGCTCGGCCTGACTATATCGTCTTAATTAGCATCCACGCAGTGCTTATCCTCAAAGCCTTTCTGCTGGCTGATAAAACAGACTTATCGCAGTCATTACGTGCTTAACTGTCTGGCTACGTAAAAAAAAACAAGTCTGTGTTTAAGTTTGTGAAAGTTTTGACGTAGCACAAATTCCCTTTCATGTGTGCATAAACACTTTATTTTAAGAAGACTTAATTCTTTACACCACAATTTGGTAATATTATATAATATTATGTAACACAATAATAATATTATGTAACACAATATGGTAATATTTTAATATTCATTTTGTAACATTACTATTATTTTTTTTTCTTTATTATTATAAACACCAACAGTATGCTAACAAACAAACAAATTTGATAATAAATAAATTTGGAAATAGTATATATATATATATATATATTTTTTTTGCCTACTAGGTTTCTAGCAAACTTCCTAATAATGCACAAGATATTTGGATTAAATAAATAGTTTATTATTATAGATCAACAGTGACAGCTGTACCACATTTGTCTGTCCAGAAATTGTTGAGTGACAAAATATAACTCATATGAGCAATGGTTTTCTTATGAGGTCTTCATTTTTTATTTTTTTTTTTTTCTGTGTTGGAAAAGTTCTTAGGACATCTACCAAACCTAACGGAAATATATGATTTGGCTTTGCTCCTTCTTTTGCTGTAAGATTCTGCTCCCAGTCTGGTAGCTCTTACGTTCCAGTCAGACTTAGGCCTAAGGCGACTGAGGCAGTGAGTGGCTCATGGATATTCAATCCTCTGCTGCAAGTCGACCACATCCAGATAGTGATTTGATCAAAAGTGACATAGAATCCCAGGGAGAGACATGAGACTATCTCTCCTTGGCCCTTGCAAGCAGAGGGCTGTTATGACATGGTTTATCGTCCTCATCAGCAAGTAATTTATATCGGCCCTCAGCTTCTCTAGGCCACTATCTCTCTGCAGAACTTAGCTTACAAATGCTAGGTGAATGCTGGTAGGTGTTTCTCACACCTAGCTGTACAGGGGGAGGTGAAAACAGGGCACACTATCACAGAGCCCACACTGCGGGTAGCTGCTTGATAATTCCTCAAGCCCTCTGTATCCGTACACCAAGGCTACACCTCTTTACCCACGACTCACTGCTGACATCAGACAGGTAACATATCTGAAGAATGTTTTTTTCTGGAATGTTTTTACTAGAATAATAGAAGAGTTTAATATAAACAGTACTGTGGTAAGCCATGTGCTAACAGTTTGTTAGCTTTATGTTAGTCTTTATACTGTTGTTTCCTCTTTACAGTGTCACACTGGTACCTGCATTATTTATTAATAATTTGATACGTGGAGTCAAACCATGTCATCATTGAAATGATTTATTCCCAGATCTTGTAGAACATGGAGCACAGATAGCTCATGGATCCAAGCTCATGTGGACAATAGCTAAAAATGTATCACAAAAAATGTACCATCATAAACATCAAATTCAGTTTAGTTTAGTGAGTTCAGACCTCACACATGGACAAAAACCAATTTTATCAAGGATTAAAGGTCATGGTGGAGACTTGTCCAGCTTTTATAACTAAACCTGGACAAAATCAGACTGATTTTTTTGTAGGAACGGCAAGTATCTGCATGATCAGCCTCACAGAGCCAGTCATAGTTCCACTGAATTTAAGCACAGTGGTGCCAAGTGGAATTAAAAATGTTTTCATTGCTCAGTGCTATCAGAACTACATCTAAAAGCCAGACTCCACCTCTGGCTCCCATTTCTATCGAAGCCAGAACACTAATAGACAGGTAGTGAAAATTGCAGTGTGGCGCCATGGGTACTTCTCGGCAATAGACCTTTATTTAAGAACAGAGCAAGACCATACTTTAAGTGTGGGCATTTGCAGAGAAAATTTAAGTAGGAAATTCACATTTGTTTTTTAAAACCAGCCTTAAACAAATTTACACAAGGTTATATATGGACAGGATCATTACTTCTGACATACTAGTCTTTAGAGTGTTGATCTTTGGTACATTCAGAATATATTCAGGTAATTTACAGAGATATCTTTAGTCTAATATTTAAATAGTTTAAAGTATATCTCTGCACTCTGCAGAACTTACCTTACAAATGCTAGGCAAATACTGGTCAGTGTTTCTCACAACGATAATTTGGTTTTGTGCTTAGACAAAATATTGCCTTGAAGTTATTGCGTTAAACATCCGTAGTATCTTTAATGAATTAACTGTCCAAGATGGTAATTAAATTTCATGACAAATCAAATAAAGAAGAAGACAACAAAGAAAACCAATAAATACTATTTAGTCTTTGTTTTTTTCAAGTCATCCTGTCATAGACCTCATGTGTTTGGATTGAATAAAATGGAAAATACCAGGAAATGAAGAAAGGCAATAAAAAATATTAATTTAACTTCAGTGAGCACTTTTCCTTGGGCAGGGTCTTGGTGGATCTGGAACCTACCATGAGAATACTGGGACAAGGTGCCATTCTATTGCATAGTTACACACACACACACACACACACACACACACACACACACACACACACACACACACACACACACACACACACACACACACACACACACACACACACACTATGGGTAATTTAGGTCAAGCCACCTAATTTATCTACTTTTTTTAGGAACAGTGAGGAAAGGGACAGACAGTTACCCAAGGTACTTGGAGCTGTGAGGCAGCAATAATATTATACATGTACAGTATGTAAATCATTACCTCATACAGTGTGAGTAGATATCTTTGATCAATGGGATCGACAGGCTTTACTAACAAGAGTAATGTAAGACCTTGCTGAGATCTGGTATTGTTGGGTGTAGATATATAAAATGGGAAAGTTAATACTTTAATCCAAAGACAATGCATAAGCAACATGGATGTGTTGGTCCAAAGAAGTATTAATTATTCCTTTAAATTTCACTCATTTCCAGTAAACTGTGTTTTGATGGATGATACATACATTTGCAATGTGTTTCAATAACAGTAGAGGAAAAATTGTTTAACAGAGTTAAAAGGTTAGGAGTTAACCTGTATTAGGAATGCATGATGATTTATGGTGCATGAAGTATTCTGAATATTTTTAAGAATAATTTTTGGCTGCTTGTTCAGAGGTTACCTGTGTTTCAATCAGCTCATAGGTGACGTCAAGACCTTTTTTTTTACTGAAGCATTTGACTGCACCTGTATTGAGGAACTGGGTGGCATGCCAGCAGCATCTTTCATTCCAGTTACTGTTGGACTCTGGTGTTTTCTATGCTATGCAAACATTCTGTCACTATCTGTGCAAAAATCTCATAAATACTGCAGATGATTTCTATTCATCACACTTCCAGACATAACATGTAAAAGAGTTGCCTACTTGATACTTGCCTTAAGCCCTGTTCAAATATCTTTATTGAAACAACACTTTTAATTCTTTAGCAAGTGTGACTTGTAGAATTGTGAATTATGTCTCAGAACAGTGATACAAAACATCTAATCAAAAACATTAATCTTATTTTACATTCCTTTTTTTATTTGCAAAAGTATTATTTACTTTTTATCTCAAGATAATGCACTTCATCTTTTAATGAAAGTGTCACTGGAAGTATTCAGACATCCCTGCTGCTACGGATTGAAAGTATTTACATGTATGTAAGATATTTTCAAATACCTTGACAAGCTGTTTCATTCCAGTGAGGCCCTTTCCCTGGGCTGCAGTAAGTCACTGCATGTCTGGGCAGGCAAGAGATTTATGAGCTCTGGAGCTGACCACTTGTTCAAGTTCAGCCCAAGACACACTGCAGCTCCACAGTACTGGAACAGTCAGAACAGGACTAGTGACCAACATAAACTCTTGCACATGTACTCAGTAAAAAGTGAGGCATTTATTTTACTCTTGCTGTACAACTATAGCAGGAGAAGTGATAAAGAGAAATGCAGAGCGAGTGCACCAGTATTTGTGCTAAGAAAATATCTGGGAAGCCAAGTCAGCGTAATCCAATATAATGCAAAGAGCAATTGCAATTATCGCATAGAACATTCTTAGATTTTTAATTTATAAATAACAATGAATGTGATATATAAATACAGTTTTAAAAAATGATGTGCAATATATTACAAAAATACCCATCATGAATACATCGCTCTCTCTCTCTCTCTCTCTCTCTCTCTCTCTCTCTCTCTCTCTATTTCTCTCGCTTGCTCTAAGCATAATCATATTAGACTCTGTTGCATGTATAGAAACACAACTCACCCAAGGGCAAAAGTAACAGAAAAGAATAAAGTTTTCGGATGTATTCATGTTACTTAAACACAGACCTTTCCTGTTGGTGGCTCCCAGGGGCATAGTTCTGTGGAACACATTAATGTTAAATGTGTCTCTCTTAGTTAATGTAATATAAATTGTACTGATACAATAGGATAATTAAAGAACATACACATATACCCTACTGACACCATGCACATCGCAGAAATAATGATAACATAATGCGGTGGTGGCTGGACAGAAATATTTTGAGTCAATGTTAGTCTGGGACTGCTGGATGACTTCCAACTGCTCCACAGTTCACAGCTCTTGACTGACCTGAGGAAACACTTTAATGGCCGCTGCCAGACTGTGTTTCAACACGGCATGACTGGGTGGTCTGGCCCAGCTTGTCAGAGTACTTATCATATGCAGTATGTAGTGTACACTGTGCACTGATGTTATAACTGAGGAATAAACAATATCAAAAACAGTCGACACATTAGACTGTTTAGAATGCTTTTTTTTTCTTTAAGTAAAGAGCACTGAAAATTTTCTGCACATTTATTATTATTATTCTTATTCTTATTCTTATTATTATTATTATTATTATTATTATTATTAATGTCTCTTTTCCCTGATCTGAAGTTTTAAAATGCACTGATACCTTTAACTGGCAGAGACTACATGAAGGTGAGCAGATTTTTATAGGAGCTATGGCGCCAAAGCATAAGAGCTCACCTTCCATCTCTCAAAAGCTCTACAGTGCAACCTTGCATCTAAGTGCCCTACTCCCTTGTCTCATCTGTGATTAATCAACCGTCAAGTTTAATACCCATTTGGTAGAGTTTACTCATTCTCATTCCTACTGTGCCTGCCAGGTTTAAAGTGTCTCGTGTGTTAAATGCAAAGTTGTGAGAGTCTCAGCGAGGGGTTCAAGCTGGATTTTGCAACTGCCTTTCTACCAGGGCCTTTTTTCTGATTTATTTGTACAATACAAATGGAATAATTATTTCCCTAATTACAGTAAATGCTCAGCTGCTTTTTCATGTGGAATCACTCATGTTTGATGCCAGGAGCGATAAGGCACTTTTGAAGTTGCTCTATATATGCTAAAATGGTTTGAGTTCAGACAAGAAGCAAAATGACTTCTGTTCCACAACTGGGAATTAAGAATGGGCACTTCAGCTTTTCGGGCCTGAGCCAAGTCTCCCTAAACATCTTTTCCTGAGACTAAAATTAGCTCCATAATGAGACTGTGTTACTTCCTTTACTCTAAACAAATCTTCTGGCCCGCTGGTAATATACAGTAATGTGTTGGGTTTCTGTGAAAAACTGACATAGATATTAACTCAAGTGGGGCGTTTGGCTTCTAGAACATTTCTCCTTGATTTTTTTGTAACATACATTAATCATTGAAAAAGAAACATTTTTCGATTATGTATTGTACATTACAAAAAAGCATGTACTCTTTTATTGAATAATTCACAGTAAATCAATCTCACAAAGCTTCTTTAATCTATATCTGACATACTTCCCAAGTTTCTCTTCTATAAGAATAGTGTTTTCTTTAGAATGGAGTGAATGCAGTGAAGCGCCAAACATGTATATATATATTCTGAAACAATCCCTCACATTTAATTGCACCTGCATTAATCTGTTTTATTTCTCCTAATGAGTGCTGCATTAAATTTAACGGTAGGTGAGGAATTTTAAAGAGCCTTGGCTATCTTTTGATCAGGCAGTGAAATTCTTCGGGGGGCTGGGTAGACGGACGAACTTTACAGTGTACAGTATAGTGTCCGGTTACCCCACAGTTTGATTTTCTTCTCTCATTAGACATTCTCCATGGCAGGTTAAGAGTCAAACGATCCACTTTAGCCGTGGTCTGAGGTATGCTTGTGAGACACAGAAAGGGCCAAATGAAAACCAAATGAAAATTATTGTGGTACATGTAGACCTTAGTGGATGCAGTCTCTGAGTGTTACTGCTTACTTCCTCCACAAAAAATCCTTTAAATGTATTTTGGTGCAATGATTTGACACTTTAGTTTTTCACACATTTACATTTCAACTACAGTATTTGTAAAGTACTGTAGTTCTATAACTGTCTGCATTCTGAGGTCTTTTGTCTATAGGCCTTAAAACCCAGGGTATTTTTAGTCATTTTTTGCATTACGCTGTTTTAATAAATACATGTATAGAGGTCAGGATTGTGAAATATGATGACAATTACTTTTTCAGTAACACTTAGAGAATGTGATGAATTGAATTTAATTTAATTTTAACCATTTATACAAACATTCCCATATTTCAGTAGCTATTTAAAGTAATGTTAACTTTGGTTCTGTCTGACACATCTGAAAACACAGTTTGATGTCTAAAATCCCCCGATCAACACACACTGGCAGGACTTCTGTATATAAGGAGTTTTTAAATCAATCAGTAACCAATGCTGTGTTGCCGGCTCAGATCTGTGCTGCTTAAGTTTTAAGCATTGATTATAGTGAGTAATATTTGAATTACTGTGAGAAGGTATAGCTCATTTACTGGATTTCATTCATATAAATTACAGCTTTTTAACAGTATGTAGTGAACTTAGGTTAAAAGTTGTAGTTCAAGCATTTGCTAGTGTACTTACTGTAGAATAGAGGTATACAGTATGTAGAGAGTACATCTAGTCTACCATCCCTCTTGTTTTCTTTCACACACACATTACAGTTCATTTCCAGAGAGCAGCATCTGAAGTGTCTGCTAAGCAGGTATTGCTGTAATCCACTGGCACTATCATGTCCATTTTAAAAACAAACAGGCCAGGCCTGGAATAGCCATGCATGCAGCAGTTGTTCCTGACAGCTGCTTCCTGCTTCCTAAATACACCCAGCTGCTGTGTTCCAGGAGAGGGCATTGCTGTGGAGGGGCCATCACCAAGGGTCAAGGGGAAGAAAAATAATGCTGGTTTAATAGTGTTCCAAAAATGGGACCACCAAGGTGTATAAAGTGAATTAGCAGAGAGATATGAAAAGACTTCTGTATATCATCTATACCTCTGTATTTTTCTCAATGTGGCTGTGTGAAACGTTAGATGTTACAGTTTTAGATCTTTTCAAAATTGTTAATATCAAATGATTAATTTGGTTTACAGAACAATGTCTTTGTTCTTCATTAAAACAAAAATAAATAAATAAATAAATAAATAAATAAATAAATAAAAATCTCATTATAGACGTAGGCCTATGCATGGCATTTGAATCAAGGACAGAAGGAGGAGGCTGCAATTTGGAGCTCAAATTAATTTCCTAGTCAAAGTTCTGGGAAACAGACTGGCTATTTGGCTGCATTTCCTCTGTAAATATTGGTTTTGATTGTTTTAGCTTTCCCAAGCAAAATAAACTCTATCCATACTGAGTAGATTACACTCCTATCTGACCTGGATATTGTTTAATAGCATGTGAATAGGTCTTTACTCCGCTTCACTGGCTGATCTAAGAAGACCACCATTAAAACCAAAAGGACTGGATGGGCTTCCATTGGTTCCATTTGTTTGTGTCTTTTATAAATGTGCCATTCATGATCACTATCAGAATTTTTTAGTTCATCAGAGTGCCGCCTTCTGAGAGACTTGACCTCACAGTGGACTCCACTTTTCTTTTCTTTTTTTTTTTTTTTTTTTTTGTTCCTGGCAGAGTTGGGACAATTGTGGTCCATAATACAATTTCTCCTATTTGTTATGGGTTAAAAACAGATATGTTTGCTTTGAATTGCATATTTATTGTACTTCCCTCCACAAATATTTCTGTCACTTACAAATGAATAAAGGGAAAGTCATTAAGAAGATTTGATGCAGCATTTAATTTGCCATGTATGCCTGTAGTGCCTGTGGAAAAATGCAAGTGAAATAATTGCACGATAAAGTATAATATATCATTCACAAATACAGCTTCAGATGCCTGCAAAGATTATAATAGGGAGTTGATAGGTCATTCCATGCTAGCATCCTTTGTAACGTAAGGCAGGTTGTAACAGCCTGCATAATCCTCCCGCGGGAGCCTGTAGTCTGTTGCTCTACCCAATTAGACTTTAATATATTGCTCTTTCTGAAAAGCCTCTGGCTCCTGAGTGCACAGAGAGAAAGTTTTACACCATCTTATTGTAAAGCTTGTAGTGTGATCAGGTGTTGAGTAGCCCAGCCCTTCACAAGCCGGCGTCCAGAGCCTAACCACACTGGAGGGGCCTCTGTGGGTCATTGCAGTTTACTGTGGACATCTGTTCTGGGTTAGAAACCCACTGAAAATGCAAATATGTATGGAAGTCCCTTTCACAGCAGAGGGAGCCGTCCTCCATGCCTACAGATGCACTACTACAAGCGATGCCTTAACTTACAAAATCCCACACTACCTTTCACCACACATGTTAAAGCCAGCAGTATTTATGGTGCAGAAGTAGTGCTGCTCACTGCAGGCTCTGTTTACCTTCCTGCACATTCTTATTGGTTTAGATTACTACGAAAGCATGTCTGCTGAGGTCATTTATGGCCGACCATGGTGGTATGATAAACTCATTTACAACAGCAAGATTTCAGCGCTTCGCATGAGATCACCTTCTCTTTCCTACCCCCTTCCCTCTCTCTGTCTTACATGATCACCGTGTCCTTCTGTTGTTTTCACTTTTGCGCCTGCTACTCCCACTGCCTAATATTTTCTTGTCTTGGTTCCAGTGGTGGCTCCACAGGTAATGAAATAATCTGCTTTTCTGTATATTTGTGTGAGGATATGATGGAAAAGGGAGCTGTGTAGGAAAGTGACAGGTTAAGGGTCATTTCATCCATACAGAGACCTCTCTCCAGAGTGGCTTTAACAACACAGCAAGACAACAGGTTGAAAGCACATGTTAGGGATTCAAATGAAAACTATCAGGAACAGGCAAGTCTATCCATTGGGAGCAGGATATTCCAGTCCTTATATATGGGGAAGGAGGTGGGGGGTAACAGCATTGCTGTGCAAAAATCTGTTGTCTATTTTAAGCCTACTGAGTTGATGATTCAGTACAGAAAAACAATAATTTCCAACATTACCATCTATTGTTTGAAATGAATTTAAAATAAATTTTGATAATGAACCAAAGCAAATACTGGACATTATTTCTGATAAACACATTGTGGAATCAAAATGCAGAAGTTTTACAAGAAGCTTGTATAACACTACCAGCCAGTTTTTTATAGAAATGTACTGCAGAACACTAATAATAATAATAATAATAATAATAATAATAATAATAATAATGACAACAACAATCATCATCATCATCATTAGCAGAAGCAGAAGCAGGAATACAGTAATTATTTAGTTTCATGTCATTATTTTGAAGTTATATTGTTTTTTTTTTCCTAAAAAGAAAATACCTCAGAATACTTAGTGAAAACTTATTTTCACTAACACTAACACTACAAACTTAAATAATTCTTTTGATCGTGTAAAGCTGCTTTATGGCGATAAAAATTGTTAAATGCGCTATACAAATAAAAGTGAATTGAATTTAATTTCTCGTTATATATTAAAAGAACACATTTTTTGTTGTTTTTTTTTTTTTTAAATAAATGACAGACAAATGCATCTCTTTTAGTTGGAGAGAATTTTGCAGGTTTGTAAGCTTCTGTCATGTCCATATTTTCTACTGATGTTGAACTTATGACCTCATTTCCATGGAGACATGTAGAGACGAAGATGGAGGGCAGCACAGAGAGTTGGCCGTCAGGCAGGAAACCTGTGTGGTCTTCAGAAATGTGTGGCCCTGTCCAACACATACATTCAGTCCTGGCCTGAGACTTAGCTCTGATTCAGACGGGAGATACATCAGTTGAAATAAGCACATATGTATGTAGCCACTGGAGGAGCAAGAGAACTGCAAATGGAATCTCTGGACAACAAAATTTCTTTTCATTACTGTCAAATGTAAAACACTGTTAGATGTAGCACAGAGAAGGTGGCACATCAGTTCTATATATTTTGAAAAGCAGAGTCTAGTTTATAAAGGTGTGTATATTTAAGACTTTCAAGATGAGTAATGGTACCACAGGTCATGGTGTGCATAGAGTTGGACACCTCTCAAATAAAACAAAAACAAACACCAGTGCTCTCTTTTTTCCAGATTAAAACATGAGATCAAAATATGTTCTTATTGAGGTTGCAATATGTGCAGCAGGAATGGGAGATTTTCCCCATCAGTCATGTTGTGGAATACCCCATGCAGTGCAGTGACATGTCAGACAGACTGAAGCATAAAAAATAGCCCGCCTTTGCAAATATACAGAATTAGAAATTGTCAAAGTTTGGACATGACTGGAGGACACCAGCTACAATGAGGAAATGTTACTCAACACACTACATCAGAAATTATACTTCAACTCATACCAGATATTCTTGCCTTATAAGAAACAGCACCAGAGCTAAACTCATGGATTTTGTGCCCTTGGTTTCTGTTACAATGGGAGTGAAGGCAGCTGAGATGCATTAAAGTAAATGGCCTTGGAGAGAAAGACCAACCACAAGAGAAAAATATTCACAACAGATCTCCTGCCACTCAGTGTAGAAGAAGGGAAATGCATCTCCCAATCTTTGACTCAGTTCCTTATGTGAAGGAACTCCGCCATATGACTCTCTAATTTCTGTAGCACAACTTATTTTATTTAATGACCATGCAGTCACGTCAAAGCCATTCTGTGTAATTTAGGAAATATTTTTTCCTCAGCATTTCGGTGTGTTTATACTGATCCAGGAATTCCTTTTCAAGCTTTAAAGAGCTCTGAACAAAGTTTTCCTAATCCCATCATTAGACTACAATTGATTAGTATTATATTGTTTACAATTTATTTATTTTATTTATTTATTTTATTTTATTTTATTTTATTTTTTACAAAAATTCATCTTTCACACCAAGAAAGATTTTCCAATTACTGTTAAAATGACACATCATAAGGTACACATCAAGATGTGCAAGATAAGGTGTGTGAAGCAAGACAAGAAAATTAGGTAAACCAGCCTAGACAAACAATGTCTAACTTCCTGCTAAGCAGCTGCTTGAAACAGACACTTTCCATACTGGCTTGACTGTAGGGGTCAGTGGCTGCACATAGGCTTCTTATTGTCCTTCCTTCAAAAGATAGCTGTTAAGGTCAATAAATAAGCATAATTCAGCAGGAAATCAAAGACAAAATACGGATAGCCATGCTTCATGTCTCTAAATATATGTTAAATCTGGTAACAATCTTAGTAGATGTCTCATAGATAAAGTCAATTAAAAAATGTGAACCATTTTCAGTGGCCTAGTCAGATAACTAACCTGTGATACGTAAAACTTCCTGGACATTTTATGCACAAGCAAAAATCTATATACACTTTGGAATTTCAACAATGAAAGACCACTTTGCACCACCCATATGGATACCATGTATAGATGGAGATAGCACTGTTCACTGCACACAATCAATGTACCAACACTTGAGACATTCAGTCTTTATCCCACAACCCTAAAGCGTTTGTGGTTGAGTCTGGAAAAAGTTGGCCTCCTATGGCAGAGTCAAAGGAGAACTATCAAAAGTGTAAATTCGGTATGTTTATAGCTATGTCAAATATTCTAAGCATTTCTTGAGAAGCAATCTATATTTTTCATTTGTCAAAAAATGAATTTCCATAATTTGTTAGAATTATTATTTTTTTAAGGATCCAGAATTCCTTAAAAAATGATGGTGTCAGATAAAAAAGCAGGTGACCTGTGTAAAAGCCATTTCTCAGTCTTTTAGTGGGAATGGTTTAGATGAACTAATCCCTAAAATCTCCTGGTAAATAATGGAGCTCTAGGATATCAAGAGGGTATCTCACACTATTTGGTTAAAGGATTCAGGTAGGAAGCTTTTAGGATTGTTTAAGCTTTGAAAGAAAGAAAACAAGTTGTGGACTGGCAGGCAGATCACATTGTTCACTGAGAGGATTAGCAGACTTGCTCTTGACCAAATACAATATGGTGAATATGACTTTCCCTTCCCTTTCTCCATGTAAGAGTTTGCTTTGATTTTATTCTTTTTCTTGAGAACCTTTGGTTCACAAAGCTTTATTTAAAGTCATCAAGACATGATGAACAGATACTAAATTTTCTACGGTCAATCAAACAAACAAAAACACTGTCTAGAATTCAGTCTATATAGCTGCATAAATGGAAAAGCTAATGGCTTCAAATGCTTCCTAGACATATAGAAGAGACATGTTGAGACAGGTAAAGAGTTTTGTCACGTCTATTCTCTTACTTTTAAGATGATTCCCACAAGCAAAGGAATTTTGAACTTTAATGGGAAAATGGAATATAATTTTTGATTTGATGAGCTTTCTTGTCAAATCTATTTGTAGCTATACAGATTTAGTAAAGAGATATTAACATTTTCTTTTTGCATAACTATTAGAATACACATACTTCTGAAAACTAAATCAAATAACATTATATATTATTTATTCTATTTGTTTAATTGTGTTTCACAGTGAATCATTTGCACTATGTTTTTTCATGTCAATAATTCACTTGACACTTTAGGAATAACATTCTAATTATCTTATTCAATTATGCATGGATGATGTGTAATAAATCTCTCTATGAAAAATTACAGTTAAAGTTAAATCTGCCATTCTTTGACTTTCATAATGATTATATTCATGTATTCTCAGAGATGGATGCTACAACCAAAGTCCACTTTATTACTGCTTATCAAATGAGATGAAATAATTACTCTTCAACTCATAACGCAGCAGGACAGATTGTCTGATTGATTGTACTTAGACTGTATGTAATCTTCAAAGAAAAGACTTTTATGTCAATTGCTAACCAAGCCACTACAGAAAAACTTAATGGCCTCAACAGCTATTAAACACCATTTACTATATCAGCTGCTATTTATCGCTGCTTGTGTGTATGTGTGTGTTTGAGTAAGTGTGGAATGAGGGCAAAGCTTAATTTCAAGAAATAGTTTTTCTAATTCCAACAGCCAGTGTGCTTATTTGTCCAATTCTTTTGAAGTGCACACACGCTCAAAACGCTCATGCAAACAAACGTACAAGCATTCATATATGCATACAATCACACGTTCACTCACAACAATTTATATCTCGACCTGAGATCAGAACGCAGAGAACGCAAAAGAACAGTCTAGCAACAGGCCTTCTCACTCACAATGTAAGAGTTGGAGGGGGTGGGGCAAGAATGCTTGGGTGGTGCAGAGTCTGATTTTGGTGTAGGTCCATTACGTGAATAATCAGTGAGTGTGTGGCATTATGGAAGACGTCCAGATGGTTAAGATGGAATGCCCTGATTGGTTTTCAAGAACTGAACCTTACTTGCTTTGATATGATCACTATCAGTCAAAAATCCCCACTGCTCAAAACCATTCATTAAAGATCATTATCTTGGGGAAAGGGGTGCAAAGGGTTTTTCAGGGGATGTACTATGGCAAATATTCCTATCTACCTTATGCCATTAAAGGTTACATACCAAGGTGTATGCTGCAACTCAGAGTCATTTTTTCCCAGTATTATTTATTTTATTTTATTTTATTTTATTTTATTTTGCTTTGTAAATAAAATAGGAGAAACAACATCTTTAAACCAGATGTGCTCTGTTCATTTCAGCACAACAAAATATCAGAATGTGGCCAATAGGCAATTTTTTCTTATTTGTTAGCATATCAGGATGTGAAGTGGCCTCGTTATCTAATTTTTCTGCTTGCCACAGGCGAAGTGATTTTTAGATCAGCCCTTGAAAATATATGATGATTGAACCATTTACATGGTGATTGGACCACCTCAATTTGGTTTGCTCTGATGTACTTGTGTAGCTACCATGCAACAGCAATTGATCTTTTTTGTGGAGCAAATTTGTGGATTGGTATGATTACTGGATCTTAAATTAATATAAGAATTTATTTGGACTATATCAGTCTGAATCAGTCTGTATCTATATTAATCTAAATCTGTCAGTAATTTCAGTTTGTTTAGCCAGCTATTATGGTGTTCTGTTCATGTTCTGTTTGTGTATTTATATTTACGGTAAAATACACAATATGTTAATTGTTGAGGCTAAACTGTTAACAGATTAAATGTATTTCTAATAAGGCTTTCAAGTAATATAATCATAGTAAAAAATTTGGAGAACTTCCTTCCCTTTAAATAAAGTTGTTCTCCTTGCATATTTCCTTGAAATTCTTGAAATGCAGACACTGATAAGAATTATTTTATTTAGCAAGTGCAGCTAAATAAAATCATGATTTAAAAAAATTGGGAGCTTTCTTCACTGAGCATGCCGTTGTGTTAAGATGAAATACTACTTTAAGGAAGATCCCTGTGACTTAGTACTTGTTTCTTCATGACCCCAGAGCCAAGGTTTTCCATTTGAATTTTAACAGTAAAGCCTTAATTCTTTACAGATGTTTTATGGGGAATTGTGTATCAATCTAGACCTACAACATGGCTCTTTGTAGCTGCATTGCATCCTAGTCTACTCACTTTCACAAGCGGTAAACAACTCAGTACAGGAAAGATGTCATGACAAGTTCTGTTCATGTTCACTTCTGACATGCTCTTTAAAGCTTTAAAGAATTTTAACTTGCTGCATAGTCACGCTACAACTGATTCTTCCCAAGCACTGACATTGTATCCTGACTGACATTATCCATGCAATATATAGCATCTACTTTGTTTTGTCACAACTCTTGCAAATCCCTTAATTTCCATATACTCTAAATTGCAAAAATATATCCTTAGATTTAAAGGAATTATTTCAATGTGCAGTGTTAACAAGGTTTCTGTTACCCAGCTTGAAATTAGACAATTTTATTATTTTGTGCTAAAGTCCTACTTGTTTCCTTCTCTTTCACTATTGCCGGCTTCCAATGACATGATAAATATAAATTCCAACTGTTTGCTAACGATAGAAGCTGCATTCATTCAAACACTTTGTATTAAGTAAAATACATGTGTATGTCTTGGAAATGTAAACATCATCAGTGAATGTTGTTGAGTCTACAATATGTATCTCTATCAAAGTTATAAAACCTTCTTTCAAATCCTTGCCATGTGCTGAATAATGACTGCTTTGTAAATTCAAACCTTTCAGTTTTCCTATATCAGTCAGTGTGTGGCAAGGATAACTCAACAGGAAGACTTCAAATGACTAATCTTTTTGCCTCTTTTCTGAAGGAAAAAGATTCGCAGCACTCTGGACATGAAAAAGAGCAAGTAATGAGCTGGTTTTGAAGTCTGGCCACAGTGCGGTGAATCTCCATTTGACTCAGATCTGCTTTAAATAAAATCTGATTTGCCTTCTCCTAAAATTAGGCTCCTAAATTACACAGTCCAAAGCACAATGTATGTATGCAGGAGTCTTGAAGGCTGTCCTGCTCTCTAGCTCCTAATGAGAAACTGCTTGCAGACAACATTCAGTCCTAAAAGCAAGCACCTGCAATGTGGACACCAGAGACATCCATCTTCCTTTATCCCCTCCCATCAACACCCACAAGAAGGGGTATTTACTTGACCTCTCTATTATTTCCATATGATGAAAGTAAAGAGGACACTTTTAGTGGTGGGGGGAGGAAGGTGTAGAGAGAGGTGCAAGCCTTGGATAGAGCTTGTATCATCATTATAGCTTTTTTTATGCAACAATTTTAGTAGGTCTCTTAAACAACATTTAAGGCAATTATGTTTGTCTAATGCAAAAATTGTGAAAATTTGTCTAATTTCAAACTATGAAATGACAAAATATCACAGTGCAGTGATTCTATAACAAAGATTGCACCTATTCCTGAACTTTAATAGACACCTTTCATGCTACACTTTCTAAAGTGATTTTGAATCCATCTTGCATTCCTTCATCATGGTGTACACATTTGCAGGTGGCCCTTAATGGCACCATGGGTATGTAAAACTGGAGGAGTTGACACTCTGGACCAACAAACAGCATACACTCCCTTCTGTTTGTTTGCTTTGCTTCTTGGGGCAGTAAAAAGGTAGAGGGCTGTCAGAAGTCCAGCGTCTTAGAATTTACTTTGAGGTCCAGGAAACCTTGTTGGCCGGAAAAAGATAGTACCCTCTGAGACCAAAAACAGACATCTGAGTCACAGAGAAGTCAATTAGAAGCACTTCTTCATTCTCTCTGACATAAAGCTTTTGTTCAGCTGAAAAAAAGGAGATTGAAACAATCCAAAGATAACAAGTCGCTAGAAATATAGCAGATCAGTGTCTTTTCCATAAAAGTGATTATTTTGTGTTGTTTTTCCTAACTATGAGATTCACCAGTCGAAATCATATATAAAACACTTACTATATAAAGCAGAAAAAAATTGAAATGAAATTATTAGAAATTAATGAAATTATTTTTAGAGACTTCAGCTAGTCTTAATCTATAATTGTGTGTGAAATATAGAATGGTATAAAACTATCCTGTTTATTAAATTAAGAGGTAGTAATGTGTATTTATGCACTATTTACTATTTATGGTTTGGGTTAAAATCATACAGCTAAAAATGCTGCAGGAAAGAATTAGCAGCAGGTTAGACAAACCACAGTGCAGATCTTGATCAACAGAGAAAGGCCAGGCAAAGAGGATGTTCCAGCTCTTGTTTGCATAGACTGATCAGATGATTGTTCACACAAAAGAAAGGTTTGGCCCCAGCAATGGTGTGCATCCATTTAAATAAAAGTATTTGCTCTTGGATCATATTACATCCTCATTACCATCAAAAAGCAAATGATCTTCTCAAATAAGCAACTCTGCTTTGAAGAAAAACTAATTAATACAGGTAAACTATCAGATTGTGGCATTTCCAAAAATTATCACACATAATATCTGTTTTATTTTCACATAGGTTTAAAATAAAATGCAGACTTTTTGGACCAGTGTTACAACAGATTATCAAAAGTATGTGTAAGGATAGTTTTAAACTTTAAAGAAAGTTTGACATTCAGAATTGCTTTATGGACTTGTGGAAACCCTTAAATAATGACTTCTAGATATAAGCTTTTTGGTGCTTGTCTGCTAAGAATCATACACTATCAGATAAACCCTTAAATAAGCATTGAAGAACCTTTTTCTTTTTTTTTTTTAAAGGTATGTTTCTGAGATGTTTTTTTAACAGTTGATATAAGTATGTATATTTCAATACTGAAGTAAGTCAAACCCCTACACTATCTGGATCAGTGTTGTAGCTTCTCACATTCGGTCACCATTTTTACACAATGGAAATTCAAGTGACACCACTACAGGCTAATGTTAAATATATCTTAAAGTGAGTTTCCATTTCCTTGCTTAACCTTGTCCTTATGTTTGTACCATGATACATGACAAATGATTAGACTGAAATAGGATGGATGTGGTGAGATGGAGAGGAAGTGAGTAAGTTGGGTGAAAAAGACAACCTTTCGCTTATCTACAGCTGACCACATTTACCTCATTTCAAGACCTCATTTTGGACAAGTCTATGGAATGGAGCAATGTCTGATAAAACAACATTTCCACATATACAGGCATATCAAAATGACATTATATGATTTATATAATATGATACCATATGATGTAGTACAATACAATATGCTATAATATTATATGAATAAAACATACAGTATGTGTAAAAAAAATATATTTTATGATATAGTTATTTACTGTAGTTGTGGATTAGACATTGCCTGAAGTATAAAACAAGAGAGTTTTGCTAAACTGGAAGGAAAGATGAATGATGGTCTGTCAACAGAATGATTAATGGTAATCTGTTTATGTCTGTTTCTCACCTCCCGGTGAGAATGTTCTTCATACAGCTCACTGTATTTTGTGTCATGGTGTGTGTCAGTGGAAACAGTTATGTACACCTCACCTCTGTTAGACCAGGCTATGAATGTGACAAATCACTGTGAAGTAATCTAAACTGTTGTTTTAAGGTTTAGATTGTGCCTTGCTTAAGAGTTGTAGAATTTTTATTTGATTATTATATTGCAAATTAATTTGTACCTCTGACCTTAATAAATAATTCAAAGTGACAATAAATTATACGTTCTTGACATCTCCTTATAAATATAAAGGATAAAGTAATGTCAAGTTTATTTGTACTGCACAATTAAAAACAAAATGTGTTCACCGAAGTGCTGAACAGAATCAGAAATAAAATAATGTTTATTACTAAGCTGATGGCAAGGTAAATTAGATATAGATAGATAAGATACAAAATATCTTATTTAAAAAAACATTAAAGAAATGAAAAATATGGAAAAAAACAAACTATTGCATCAGCATACACATTACCTTGTACAGCTACATGTAGGACAAAAAGCAAAGGAGAAAACCAGTCGAAGAACAGTTTACCCCTTTCAGATAGGATTTTTTTCCTATGCCTAACTGCACAAGGTGTATGGTGATGCAGTAGTTTGTTTTTTCTGTATATTTAATTTCTTTTATTTTTATTTTTTTTTACATTATGCTATTTTACATTCCTGCTTTTTGTAGGAGTCTGCCTAAGAGGGGTAAACTGTTCTGCAGTTGCAGGGGTGTAACTGAAAAACATGATCACCCTTTGACCAGGGACACTTAGAAGAGCTTGACAATCTGATCTAAGAGACCTTGATATAGTGTAGTGGCAGATTAATTTTAAACTTTAAAGCTATGCTAATCCATAAAACAATCAAGAACTTAAATCTTGGCCAGTGAAAAATACAACTGCAGGAGTTACTATTTCTGTGTTTTGTAATCAGTCAAGAGGTGAGCAGTTTTGACCCAGTTAAAGCTGTGAGCGTTATGAGGGTTGGACCCCCGAAGTAAAGTAAAATTCAAATAGTCACAAAGGGTCACATAAAATCATGGATGATGATATCCAATTTCTTAAGTCTGAGGAATGATATCAACTTGTAAATGTGAACATTGGAAAGACACAAATATATTTTTAACATCTGTAGCTAGTTAGCTAGACAACTAGCCTAGCTTGAATTGCTTGCAATGAGATTCACCATTGAGCTCGAGACATACTTTCATATTTTATGTGAGCATGCTTTTTTATTAGAGTTAATAGACTGCTTAAGTCAATAGACACTTTACCAACTAGCTACTTATCTAGGAAGACACTCATTTAGATTAAACTGCTAATCATGTGACTAAATTGAAAGGTCAGATATGAATGGTCAAACAAATAATAACTGACTCTTACAAAAGTCATTCATATCTTTATATAGTATTTTGTTGTGTAATTTATTTAGAAAAAATAATTAGAATATATTTTAATTTAGTTAAATTAATCCAGCAAAACCAGAAACAGATTAATCAAAAACTCATTTAAATTAAATTTTCAACATATCCGTTTTGAGACCTAACAGTACTATTACCAGATTTCTGGCACCTGCTGAAAGAATAAGACAATGCATCTTCCTAAATCTTAATTTAACCATTAGGCACATTTCAGCTCCCAAATGCTTTAATACATTTATATTGTAAGAAAGTCCTGCTTTCAAAGCCATACACTCTCCTTGAACAATCTGAAGTGCAACCTGAAGTTAATTTGAGTTTATTTTTTACTTATTAACACAAAGTTTCCTCCTTCTCTTTCTCATCATCAAACTTTTTCCTTATCTAAAGAACTCTTTAAACATTCTCTTTCTTCCACCAACATTCTCAATAATGTAACCTTCAGTAATGTGTACATCATGTGCGTATGCTGATTTCCAGTTGTCCTGTTAAAAAGATATTATTCTCGAAACTTACCTACATTAAACAATTATGTGGATTTTTTTTCCATAAAACAAAATACTTAGGATTATCTCTTTCAGGTTATGTAGACAGTGATGTACAGTATGTAGAGAAATACTCGGTTGCAAATGTTTTATGCTTTATTTTCCCTAAGACATTGATTTTCGAGGTTATCATGAAATATTACATTGACATTACATTTACATTTGACAGACGCCCTTATCCAGATTGACTTACATTTTACCTCATCATACATCTGAGTAGTTGAGGGTTAAGGGATTGCTCAAGGGCCCAACAGTAGCAACTTGATGGTGGTGTGGTTTGAACATGGAACTTTCCAATATGTAGCTTATATGAGTATGACTTTATTAAGTAGATTTTAAAAGTATGGGAGGAGATTTGTCCCTGCAATGACATTTATTGTCATTATGATGTGAAATTATCATGTTAAATGATGTGAAATTACTTAAAACTATTACTATGCTGCATAATTTATATATGAACTAAACCATAAACCTTAACTAAACCTTAAAAACACCATTATTTCTGTAACATCATTAAGTCAACATAAGTCCATATTGTACATCCAAGAAAATGATGATTACAGTAACAAAAAAGAAACTGATGGTAGAGCGGTGCTGTAGTGGTTAGCACTGTCGCCTTGCACCCCCAGTGTCTGGGTTTAATTCCCGTCCAGGCTCGATTCCCATCTCTGTGTGCATATTCTCCCTGTGCTTGGTTAGGATTAGGCTACTTGGCATTCCCAAATTGCCCGTAGTGTGTGAATATATGTGTGTGTGCCCTGCACATGCCTCTGACCCTGAATACAGGATAAAGCATATATGATGAGTGACTGAGTAAAAAAATTTAATTTTTTATTCAATAATCTCAGTATTACCAACATACACCACCAGGCCGAAGCCAAAATACTGTATAATGTTTTAAAAAGAGATGTTAAAATATATACTTAATCAATTAATTTTTATAACCATTATAAGCAGGGGTTTCCTTACCAGATTATTTCTTCTTTTTCCCAGCATGTCATGTTACTCAGAAATTACAAAAAAGACCCCTACCTTCCCTGTGTCATAAAACTCACACGCAGCTTTACATATAACGTTTCCAAAGTCACCTGTCAACTGTGAAGTGATTCCTATTAACCCCAAATAAAGGTCTGTTGTTTCTGTAGATCTGTAGGATTATACTTTACAGCTTCTTGGTTTCATCGAACTGCGGTGAGGGTGAGGGTCTACAAAAAGCTTACAAATCATGTACAGGATTAAAGCATGTGCTTTTCAAATGGTATTGATCAGGAGAGGAGTATGAAAAAATGTATTTGCCCAAAACTTACCAAAACACTATGAACACCATCAATAACATGCAGAAAATATTAAAAATTCTAAAAATAAAAATAAAAAAAAACAGGACACAAAAAGACAAAACTATTGGATGAAAATTTATCAGAGAGTTTCTCAGAATTCCTTTAGCAATATAAAACAAGCTGCAGGAATATATGGTGAGTAAAGGTCACTCCTTGCATGTGACAACAATCTTTCCTATTCAATTCTTTACGTCTGGGTTATCTGGTAGTGTGGCGATAAAAAAAAAAGAATTAAATAAAATATTTCTTATGGACATACAAGTGTAAAAATTTTTATATAATAAATATTTGCCATAAAATTAAGACAGCTTGTCCTTCAAAGAACACAACAGCCACAAGGAAGCACGGTAGTGGCAGCATCAGCGCAAAAACTCATCACCACACTCAAGTACAATGTGGTGATGAGACTCTGCGGTAACACATTTGAATCGTGAAAAAAGTATTTTTTTTTAAAAGCTGTACATCCTGGAATGAAAATCCTAGCAGTGGTGGCTTGGAACCCACTGCAGTTTTTCCCCTGAACATTTAGCAAATGGAATGCCTGATCCTTGAAAATCAATGCATAACTTGTTACCAACTTGTGGAAGAGATGCGTCTGTCTGTGGGAACAATATACACAATCATTTGCCAACACAACTTGCAGATAACAGGAACTCGGCCGGGAGTTATTGGCACATTAGCTGTACAGTCCTTACTCCGAGCAATTTCCACATGTTTAGGTCACTAAAGGAGCTCCTGGGTTTCAGACATGAAGCAAACAGTCCAATCATGGCTCAGGCATACTGAGAAAACTTTCCAAGGACTAGTAAAATGATGGGATAAGTGCATTAGTGTATCAGGGGATTATATAGAAAAATAAAGGTAGTTTTACCCTTTATCGCTGTGCTCTGTTATTCTGTATAATCAAATGACTGGCATTACTTGAATGTCCCTTGTATTCAGTACAATACTACATATGTAGCCCATATCTGCGAAGGACCAATTTTATATATTAATTTAATATTTTTAGACAAGTACCCTAAGAAATGGATCTTTTTTCATTCAGTAAATATAAGAATATGATAAAATTCCATCTCTAAATCCAATAAACAGGACAATGGTAAAGGCCAGGGATACATTTCTGAGAGAAGTCATTGTCTTATTATCACCTCATAAGAACCAGAGCCAAAAATTGTCTTGAGAGAGACAGTTAAATCCCAATCCTTACAGCTCAACAGTATTGGCAGCATGTCTGACAAAGCATGGAGCAGAGCACATTCAAATAAATCACAGATGGCCATCTAGGCAAAAGATTAATTCTCTAGTTGCTGAAAATTATGGGGAGTTTTGCACTAGCCACTGTCTAGATCCTTCCTAAGATATCTTTACCACACACAGAGAAAATATTACCGTAAAAAGCCACTGACAAAGACATAATAATCTCTCTTTCTGGGATACAGTACATATTTTCTCTCAATCAGGCATAATGCAACAAGAAGGTTTGTTCCAATTTACATACTTGGTACTTGATACAGAAACACAAGTTAAATTGCTAGTTCTAACAAAAGTTATTATTATTATTATTTTTTGATGGTTGTGTTTTAAAATGACTATTTCTAATATGTATGCAAACATCATAAACATTTCAAGCTGCAGTGGTTATTGCACGTACATGGCCACTCTACGTCTGCAAAACAAATCCATCCGTGGATTAGTGTGTGTGAGGCCACAGAGCAGAGGAAGGCGGAGACGACATGAAATGCTATGTTTTAATTGGAGAAGATGAATGTCATCGTCTTGTCTGTCCGACTCAACTTTCAAAGAAGCTGGTTAATGTGGTGAGTTTCCATGGCAAGTTGGAACATGGGAGGGAGCCATTTATTATCTTCAACAGTGAAACTCTCTGCCTTTCTGCATGCATACAAGCAGTGCAGATGACTTACTGGACATTAGTTAGCATCATACTACCAGTGATAGATAATAATAATTCTGAATTAAATAGTATTCAATAATACATTTAGCAATGGGAAATCAAGTTGCAGTAGCATGTTATCAGCACAGTGTCATAAATATAAATCCATAAACATTTACATCCCAGCTTAGCTGTGGATGGTTCACGCTGGAGGTTAGAGCTTTAATTTTCATAACACTTCATTTTGTCTACAAATGTGTCTTATAATTAATCCCATTATTTTATCCTCCTTTCTTTATCCTTGTCAATGCCATGGTAAATCCATAATCTATTCTGAGAAAATAAGTGGTAAATTAGTGCTCAGAAAACATGAGTGCATCACTGACTGCAATGCATTTTTGTTTACGATGCTGTATCTTTTCTGTTCCATATGTATATGTGCCCAATTCTTTTTTTTTTTACAATCAGTTCAATAGAATATTCGCTTCAGTTCATAGCAAATGTGTTCTATATTACCAGTATTGTCTAAGCCCCTCTTATTATTGTCTGTAAGCACAAGAGCTCTCCAACCAAATCAAGATTCTTAAATACTCTAGTGAATTAGGAAGGTAAATCATTATTTTGATTCGGTGTATGGAAAATTGTGGTGTTTACAGTATGTTATGCTGCAATGTATTAAACTGTTGACAAAATACACAGGATATAAAAATTGTGTGTAGCAAAACACAAATATAAATGTGTACTAGTATTTCATAGTGGCATATTTGTAATTCTTTGCATAAAATATCACTCCAAAATTATAAATCCATAAACATGCATTTAAATAAGATCTAACTGCCAATTTATTTGTTGCATTCATCCAACATATAAACCAGTTTGGGGAGGGGTGGGGGGGGCACTCACAAGCATTTCATTTTATTTATTTATTTTTGCCTTTTCTCATTGCAAATTTATTTACTATTTTGGTGTTCCATCAGTTTTATCCAGTGCTAGTTTGCAAAGTGTAGGCCTAGGAAAAAAGAAGGAGGTTTAAGCCAAGAATTTAGACAGTGAACAATTCCCAAAAGCATTTAATGTGGAAATGGCTCGTGAGAAGCATAAGATGAGCTCTTGTCTCTAAAGAATCAGTTCAACTTTTACCTTACACACAGGAGACAATGACAAATGATTCAAATACGAAAGCAACCACTAAATGCTGAAGTCCACTTAAGATCTTGTAAAGGCATAGCTCTTCATATTGTTTGGCCTAACAGTTGAGTTTTGTTTCATCACCATTAGTATCTGTTTAAGCTTGCAGCTCCCAAATGGCCTTTAACACCAAAACATTCTCCCTCACTTAGTGATTGCACGTTACATTTGCTGATGGCTGCACATAAATCTCTTTATTCATAAAAGCACCAGGAAGTAGAATGAAAGATAGTTGGATAAAGTAAGAGGATTCCCCTTTCACTGGGCTTCTAAAGCTTGAAAGAGTCATTTTCTTTTTAAAAAAACACATCCTTTTCAGGATTTCTTCAACTGCTGTCACTTTCTTGGATGTTCTTCTACCACAGTGCATGACCTTCAAAATGACAACTTTTTAAACCTATAGTGTTAGTTGTGCTGTAGTGCCTTAGGAAAAACAGTCCCTGACTGAAATGTTATAGGTAGTTCCAATTTCCATCTTGGCTATGTATCCTCAGACAATAAAAGACACACACACACACACACACACACACACACACACACACACACACACACACACACACACACACACACAACTAAAAAGCTAACTGTGCAGTCACCATTATTAAGGTAGTTTGCTTCCTAACTACCTTAAAAAATGTTTCATGTTACCTTTGAAAATGTTTCATATGTACAAAAATAATTCATATGTAATATATGCATATGTAAAAACTTTATATTTTTAGACTAAATAATAAACTAACTTTGAAATTTATACTGTCATATTTTGTTAATTGCTCCACAATTTAACTATTTATTTTCATTGTAAATACGTTGAAATACTTTCTATTATGCTTTACTTGTTAAGCTGCATTTTTTCTGGGCACCTCATCATGACATAGAGAAGAGAGTGACAAATGCATTCAAAACATGCAAACAAAACTAGAGCATGAATAGTATGCCTCTTGCAGGACTAGAACCCATTAAATAATTCTGCCAAAACTGTAAAATGAATTCCAATGTTTGCAATGAAGTGTCTGTTCTGAGCATTTCTCTCAAATATATTGTTGTTTATGCTAACTTCCAAGACATTTAGTACTGAGATACCTTACAGTAAAAAACACATATGTTATTGTATGAAAACATATTTGCCTGTCTCATCTGACATTGCATAAGTAAAATGGTATTTAAATGTATAGCTACATGTATTATGATTGTAGAAGGAGACTACACTATCTGTAAGGTATTTGATGTAAAGGAAAGCAATTAAAGTGCCTCTGCGAAAGTTAGGTAAAGACAAAGCACACAGCAAAACAGCCTGTAAGTAACACTCCAGTCACTCGGTCTGTAAGGACAAATACCATACGCGTTAGTCCCTCCACGATGAACCACTAGACCTGCACACTTGCACCGAAAAAAAAAATCACTATTATGGTGTAACTTAGTCATTTTCGTTCATTTGTTTACAAAAACCCCGATTCGTTTATTCATATTAAGAGTTTTTTTTATTGTTATAATAGGATATTAATAATTGATTGCTGTCTTGATTACTGACTAGACTGCTTAATAAAATTTTTTTTAAAAATTTGGTTTAAAAAAGTTATTGGTAAAAAAAAAAAACTCGAAGACGGTAAAACGATATCAATTAAAGTAATTGTTGCACGTTAATTCCAGACATAATTTTTAAAAATAATAATAATACTACTACTAATAAAAAAAAAAAAAATAATAATAATAATAAGTTGGTTATTGGCTAAAGAAAAGAAAAGTCCCTCTCTGTTTTTGGTTAGGTGGTGCCGGATAAAAGTCTTTGGAGGGCTGGGAATTTTCAGATGGTTTACCTGTGACTACGGGTGGGATTGCAAACAACGAAAACCGAACAACGTTTTTCCGCACGCAATCATTCCTCGGAGCATTGACTGACAAATTATATTCCCTCCGGTGCGCATTGCCAACCACCTGCCGTGTAAGTTAACAGACGCACGAATGTCAACTAAACTGTGTTGTGCTTTCAGCATTACTGTCATTATTTTGGCTTTTCATAAATACTATCTCTCTCTCTCTCTCTCTCTCTCGCTCTTTTCTGTATGTGTTTATTTATGTTTCCTATAACGGTCGACAGTATGCTTGATAAAAAAGCTGACTACCTTATTTTATTTTTCAATTGAATGTTGTCCTATATAGGCTATCCGTCTATAATTATCCAGATGTGAACAGTTATGGATTTATAATATTAGTTTATTATAATAAGTAAATATTTTATGAAACCAGGAAGGCCTGAAAGAGGGTAATGATGGCCTGGATGCACTAATACTGTACTCTTGTCTGTGAAGGGCAAATGTAAAATGACTTTTAAATCAGTTTGAAAATCTGTTACAATAGCCAAGTTTTAAAAGTCGCCAAGCAGTATGCAGGAAGTAGGAGCAAGTCCCCGTAAATGAAACGGTTTCGTTCCCGCTGTTCTAGTCACTAGTAATCTTCCGCATTACTCGGTATTAAAAAAGCACAGCAACTAATAGCACATGTTACGTAAGCATAACCATAAAACTGCTTTTAGCATAGCATATGACAGCCAACAACATTACTAATCCCAATCAAATTTAACGGGAAATTAAGATTTCCCATACAGCAGTCCAGTTGAAAAATAGCTCTTGCTCATTCTGCACACATTATAAGGGTGTTTCATAGCACAAAATAAGTACATTTCTCATATCTAGGCCAAGCTATTTAAATGTCGGCGTTAATACAAGTATTTCGATGCGTCCTTTACAAAATATAAAATTGGACAGAAAATATAAAATAATCCAGAAATCTGAAATAAATTCCCGATGCACTAAAACATTTTTTTAAATAGTATTTTAAAACATGATTTAAAAAAAAATTGCTCAGTTTTCGACATATTTGATCTACACTATCGGTTCTATGAGGCTATCTAGCCCATAATTATAATTGCTATCTGATATTGAAATAATGCTATTGAAATATATTCATCTCTGTTAAGCCATTTCCATGATGACAGGTCCTAAACAGTGCAGATCAGAGCTCTGGCCTCCAAAAGCTCTAATTTGTCCTCAAAAATGTTCTAGTCAATAATTCTATACCAAACCATTGCACGTATATTAGGAAGTCAATCAAGTTGATATACGATATTTTTACTGACTTAGTGGCATTTTTCCAGAATAAACTAAGATAGCATCACACAAGGCGCCAAACGCTGCTAAGCGCCATTAAGCATGGTAGCAGTTCAGAGGAAAGCAAAGTAGTCTTTATCAACCAAGCATACTGCACTGAACAGTTTTAGGAGAGAAAAACAACCCTGAGATTTAACAGCACTTTTGCACCTAATTGTGGTCGTTGTACGATATTCTGGGATACCACCAACCTAGGGGCTGATGGACTCGATAATACACAATCCACATAAATACCAACAAACACCAAAACAGAAAGTTGCAAAAACGAGGCTTAAACCAATTAGTATATGAGTCAAATTCTTTTCAGAAACAACAAGGACATAATGTATAGAAATGTACTTGTGCAATACCTTTATTTAGCTTATTTACACAAGAATTTATAAAAATATATAACTAAAAATATTTCATATTTACATTAACAATTAATCAATTCACATATTTGACTTTGATTAAGGTACTGCAATTTATTTCCCAAGTAAAAACGACATGTAACAAATAACGTTACCCAATTGTTAAGGTGGTCTCTACAATGGCAAGAATTTGTTTTGCAGTCGTTGTTTTCATACATATAAATAGCGCAAACATATTACATTTTTAGAGGCAAAAGACAAAATCAACTAACATTCAACGCAGCACAAAGCACAGTTGTAATTAAAGTTAAACAATACATTCATTTTGTTTCCGAAAATAAGAATGTATGCTATTCGCATCAATGGGGAAAGTAGCGTTTGAACTTACTGTTCATGAATTGGGCAAATGTATTGCTAAAATTTACGCTGCACGCGCCATACATAATATCCAGGGCTATGATGATGACGTAGGAAGGCTGAGTCCGTGTATGCTGCTCAGCACCTCGTGTTGTTGCTTACTTAGGGGACTCGGAGGTTTTCTGTCTCCTGTGAAGTACAAACAAAAGGCATATTTAGAGAGCAAGCAAGATGCAGTTATTGTTCTAGGACCGCACACATATAGACAGTCACTAGCAACGATTAGTGAAAGCTTACATTCGCTGAGAGCCATAGTATTTTTTTAACAAATGGGGTAAAGATAATTGGGTATAACTCTGTAATACTACTACTACTACTACTACTACTACTACTACTACTATTACTAATAATAATAATAATAAATACTCTAAACATGTATGTAAAGCTGTTCAATTATTTAACTCAGTTAATATATTTTTTCTGTAAACAGGGTATGATAAAAAAAGGAACCAACCCTGGGATAAAACTCGAACTAAAGCTGTTATATTTTCATGATGTCATTGCTCTTTACTTCATGTGACGTAAGCTGCATTGCAAACTCCAGCTGAGAACATAACTCTGCAAACTGACCTGACATGAACTTTTTCCTATTCCACAACAAATTCCTTACAAATTTGAAGAAAATGTTAGAGGAGTTGGAAGAAAACATAATACCTGGTCTGTAACTATCACAAAACAGTGATATTGTCAATCTAATTGTCTCCTAAACAGCGAGGAAATAGTTATTTATAATTGTTATTTTCGTTAAATTAATAATATAAAAATTACATAATACTACTACAACAACTACTACTACTAATAATAATAATAATCTTACGACGTGTTAGACAAAAGTGTTCAATTGTAACCAAATAGATGATATGATGGAGCTGATAACCAAATATCGTATGCGCTATCGTGTGTTAAATAAAACATGGATCAATTAAACAGCACCATGCGTACCGTCTCGGGCTGTGTGTTTAAAAGACATAGAAGAGTGGATTTCCCCTGAATGGATGGTCATAGCGCTCGATCCCTGAGCCTGCCAGTGGTGTCCGGGGCTCACATAGCTGCCTGCTGCTCCACTGTATACACCATACTGGTTCGAGGGTGAATAGGCACACGGCGCAACGTAACTAGACAGAGTCGATGAAGGCTATGGAGAAAAAAGAAAAAAAAAAAAAGAAAAAATCGCACACACACACACACACATACACACACACACACACACACACACACACACACACACACACACACACACACATTAGAACTAGAGTCTAATGAGCATCATTATGATTGATTATGCAATCAGCCCAAAATAATGAAAAACAGATCAAGTGGGCCCACTATACGAATTATTCGTAATGAGTTGCAGTTTGGCCACATTTACTGACTACGTGAAAAGTAGTTACCTGAGGGTACTTTATGTCCGTCTCAATGGAAGATTTATCTATCCCGTTGACTCCATGCGCGGAAGGAAAAGCTGCTCGGTTGACACTACCCCAGTCCTCCATTTTCGTTGTATAGCCTTCAGTACCAGCAATAGCTAGGTAAAATAACATTTCAAACAACACCAACATTTATTCTTGTATGAGATTTTGCTTTAGATTGAATAAACAATTGTAGTAAATTTTAATATTGGACTATAATATGAATGCGAATGTCAAAATGAACAATATAAGAATCATTAAAGATATTTAAGTAGATAAATATCTATAACAAACCTGTTAAAATTGCACCTAAAAATTGGCCTTCGACTTTCCTTAATACACAATTTAGGTTTATATTTATTTCATTTATCTATATGACATTTTATAATAGGTTACATTTACATTTTATTTGTATGTCTATTTTTTATTTACGATTATTAAAGAAAATTAATTGTTTAAAAAAAGTGTCTATTGAAATCGTTCTAGAAAAAAAATCAAAGGAAAGCTCCGTTGTGTGTACTATAATTATCCGATTAAATGCGTAAATATACTAATACATATATAATACACATAATATAGCTACAACATTTTTATAGCTATAGCTATTTATAATCGCTGTAAGCTATGGCTTTTATATATATATATATTAGCTATAGCTTGTTATAATCGTCCGGAATTAACATTTCCATACAGGCCTTGTTATTTTACAAAAGCGTAAAATGTAACGAGCCCTACATGCATGCAGAACCTGAAAACTCGTTGGTAAGAGAAAAGCTCACTAATCGAGGCCTAGACAAAGGTCTTTTAGAGGCCTAACTAAAAATATTGAAAAACGCGAACTGCCCTTGTTTGAAGAATGTCAGCTACTATATTTGATATATATCCTTAAAATCAGTAATATTTGGACGTTATGCAGAAGAATAATTTTGTATTCAAGAAGATGGACTTGGTCTCACCTGTGGGGTCCATGAAAGCACGTATGCCCAATATGTTGCTGACGGTGTGAGCTGAAGGCCAGCCTCGTGGTATGCTTACATGTCCTCCGGTGACTGGGACGCCGGCAGAATTACTCATTTTGGTTCCGGAAGGAGACATTGCATTGGGGTATGTGTATGGATATAAGTGATTGTAAGAGAGACTCGGCTGCGAAACAGTTTGTTTGCCACTTTCGTACTGGTTTGGCTGGGAGAGGTTGCCAATCTTGTTCCGTAAAATCCGGCTGATGGAGCTGACGGATGGCACGTTGTATTTGTCACATACTCCATCTGCTAGAAGTCGATCACGAATCTCCCATGCAAAAATCCCCGGGTCTCCTTGTTTGTATTCCCGTATACTCTTCACCACATTTGGTGTCGTAACTCGCGGCTTGCTGCCTCCGATCGCACCGGGCAATATGGAGCCGGTTTCGTTGTATCTTGCCAGAATCTTGCTCACACAGCCATGGGAAACGCGGAGCTGGCGGCTGATGTCGCACGGACGGATCCCGAGCTGTGCTAACTCCACTATTCTTAGTCGGATGGCGTTGGGAAGAGGTCGGCCGTTAACAAAAACCCCTCCTAACTGGTTCACCTCCCCATAGGTTTGTTCTGGAAGAGAAAACACGACAAACATTAGTATAGCATTTCTGACCGACTTTGTCAAGCAAAACAAAGCATTTATTTGCCTATTTGCTAAATAATAGCAGGCTAAAAAAATTTATTTGATGAACACATAGTGCAGTTTACTTTCTAAGAATACATTGCGTATAAGCATTGCAAAAGCATAGTCTCGTTGTTTAACACAATGACAAGAAGACATTCGTTCATTTAAACCATAACATAGATTAATCTTGTATATATTTTTGCGATTGCATTCACAGTCGATGTGCTAACTGTAGGTGCTCGCATAGGCTACATCTAGATGAAAAAGAGGGGAAATGCGTACTGCGGTCGACTGGAACTCGACGTCGAATTTACGGCAATTTCTGGCGTTATTCAGGCATGCAAAACATGTCCTGCTTCTCTCATCCCTTTCCCACTGAAGCATGCAGATGTGAACGAAGGCTCACCCATTTCCCTGTGGTGTTGGGATGCTTTCCTTGACACAGTTTCCCCTCAATGGCCGAACGCACCGTCTCTGCTGCATGCAGGGTAAGTGAACTCCAAATCTGACCGAAATATCCGGTGATCGCTTCTATATTCTGCAAGAAGCAAAGATATAGGAGTGCTTTGAACGAAGTTTTAAAGTGGTTCTTCATTCGTTAAAGACGAAATGTGTCTGATCCTGTAGGCAGAAGTTTGCTCGAATTAATTTGACGCATCCTCCACGTCAATGGCTCCGGTTACGCTGAGAGCTATGGGATGATCTCATTGGTCGGCGCTATTTGGGATAGGCTACTCTGCGCGCGAGCCGTCCCGTCTGCGTAATTTAACCTCTGGAACAGACTTATTCCGATTTAAGGGGGGACCTGCGCACAGAGCTCCGTGCGCCCCGTGCCCAAAATAACGCCAAGACTGTTCACTATGGAGAAAATCAGTTGTGGCAGTAAGTCTGTAGTAGAAGCTTGAGTTTTCTGTAATGGCAGTGACTAGTCACAGTGAATAACTAGGGAACAAGAAGTTAATAAAAATGGCAATATAGTGAGCATTAGGGTACATTGGCACGAATAGGGTAAGCACGTTAACTGCAATTATTTCCCTTTTATAGAAGGAAAAAACATACAATGGCGCAAATTTGGCATTTTTATTTTAGTGATACAATTTGAAACCCAAATGCATTGCTGAAATTACTAATAAAAATAGGCTTCCACATATTTTAAAATCCTTTCTGGTATTTGGATAATTCTTAGACGAATTTTATTTTCCTCTTCACATTTGCATTTAACCTTTTACATGTTAAACGCGGTTATTGATGAAAAAGTTAATTGCTCTGTGGAAAATCCAATCAAACATTTTGATTATGGTTTTAGCAATGTATGTGTGCTCTCAAATTACACCTAATATAATCAATAACAATTTCGTTGTAAGTAGGATATGAACTATAAGCGTGAAGGGCTTGACTAAAGAGGTTGTGTATCACGACATGTTTTCGGTGTTACCTGAGTATGTAAAGAAGATACGGTTTACTAGCTCGCAAAATGACACTTGTAAAAGTTTACAGTTGACCCATTGGCAATAATAAGAAGCAGTGTCACTGTCTAACGCGTCCAGAGTACATTTACACATGAAAAGCATCAGGTCGAGTTGTAGCACAAACTCAGAGGAGCTTTTTTTATTCATCGATCTAAAACATAAATCATTAAAATACCCTTATGCAAGGTGATTAAAATCGAAACATCATTAGTCTAAATAGTCATTGCTTCAGCCCTGTTATCCGTTCATATGAGGCTTAATCGGGGTGCTGCATCTATCCTTTAAATCTTTTTGATGCTTTTCCTACAAAACTAATGATATTCACATATATGTTAAAACAACATGCTGAATTTTCTGAACTAGTCAATGGTCACCTGAAAGCTATATTGTGGATGCACAAAATTCGACATTCTCAGCGACAGTCGCCCCCATCTGGAGAAAAAAAGGAACGACAATTCTGCTCACAATTGGACTGCAATGGATACACCACGTGAAAGCATAAGGATTTGATCCCAGCACCAACACGCTAAGGATGAAATAATGTAAAAAGGATCGATCGTAAAATGGGTGTGAAAGAAGACTGCATCAGACTCAGGTATCAACGTACATTTCTTCCGAAATACAGCTGTAACTTCCACGATTTTTAGAGTCTAAATAACTTACACCACTATGTGGAGTTGGCTACCGCTCGTTATCTGGCTTTTTGGGGTGTTCCGTAGAGGTAACAGCAATGAAATAAACTAACATCAATTTAAATTATCTAGGCTTTATAAGATATACAAGTCAAATACGAGACATATAAATACATTTTTATTCAATGATTTTGAAGGCTTGTTGGTCTTGAAATGAGTAAAATATTGCATGTTTGTTCTGTTATTGTTCATTATTTTTCATTAAATCATAACAGTTGCAAAATTATAAAATTTTAAATAAACATATAGCAAATAAAAAAAATAATAATACAATAACTATTATGGATCAAAAAGTTAATTCTGCCATACTACTACTACTACTACTACTACTAATAATAATAATAATAATAATAATTCTTCTTCTTCTTATTATTATTATTATTATTATTATTATTTCCCTTTAGTAATTGTTGTAATCGTCATGATTACATCTACATCTACATTTAGTTTAAATATAGACGACAAAATCCTATACAGAATTAATATGAATTAAATAAATTAAATGTTATCTCAGGTTATTTAGTAACACTTCGCGATTTTTTTTTCTCAGTGGCCTACATGCATAGGCTACATATCTCGTGGTTGACAATACTATATAAATATTATATTTACTTTTTATTAACCTTCTTCTCAACCCAGTTACTACAAAGAAGCAGTAATTCTAAAGTCTGCCGATTATGAAATATTCGGTATTATTCAATGAAAATATTCCCCACAAATGCTGGCCTTATATTTACAGGCCTATAGACATAGTCAAGACTAATCTATTGCCCTTGGGTCAGCATTAACACGTCACTTTCTTTCAGAACTTGTTTATATTACATGTCTTTGGGGATTTTAGGTGCATCCAATGAAAAAGAAACAAATAAAGCACTGGAGATGGTCGTGTGGATGAAGCATATCTTGGAAGTTTATTATAGTCGACATCATATAATTGCCATTTGAAGTGATTCCTTAATTTTATATGCTCTGATTTCACTGGATACTCGAACTGAATTCCGCTTGATTTCTTAAAATAATTCCCAATAATTATTGATAAATAATTGTTGTTGTTGGCTGAGTTACTTCGCCACTTTACTAGTCTGTTCATTTGAAAAAGTTACGTTGGATTATCCTAAGGTGTTCATTTTGACCTTTGGCTTTACTTTGTATTAAACATGGCTGGCCTGACTGGATCTTAATATGAGAGTTATGACTGGAAAACATTACACAACCAGCAAAACGTTAACTCGACGCTTTCACAATAAAATACGTCATTCTCTAAAATGATCCTATTTCATTTAAACTTCGTAAGCTCAAAGTTCTTATTTGTGTCATTCTATTGTTTTAAAATGGAGTAAAGGGTTGCCTTCCTTCAGTAGGGAAATTCTTTTAAACACACACACACAGACACAGAGAGTGTGTGTGTGTGAGAGAGAGAGAGAGAGAGAGAGAGAGAGAGAGAGAGACTGAGGAATCGTTTATTAATTTTCAGTTGTCTAGATATTTTGCGACACAGATTGAAAACATATTCTGCTTCATAGCAACATGGAGATGCAATGCGTCTGTCCTACTAACAAATGACACTGTGGTAATCAAAAGTAGGAAGAACAGATTGCATTTTCTACGAGATGTGGTTTTAATTTTCGTTCTTTCCTTTTCGATGGTCCGTGGTGTTTTATTTAAGACGCGTTGTGTCGGGTTTGGTTTAGTGTTTGTCAGTTTTGTGATCTCACTACGAAGTATGGAAATTATTAGACCAAGCCCTAATGCAGGGATAACCGCGAGGAAACGCACAGAAAATAAATAAAAACTCGACTGTATAATTCTAACCTGTGGGGTAAATTATTTAGCTGAATTCAGTTTTACCAGTTTCATCAATATAATAAAATGTATTCTTTTTCTTCTTCATCATCTTCTTCTTATTCTTATAATACTACTACTACTACTACTACTACTACTACTAATAATAATAATAATAATAATATTATTATTATTATTATTACTATTATTATTATTATAATCGGTTGCAACATTAATTATTAATTTTTTCAGACATTTGTATCGATGCAGATTAAAAAAGCGAGTAGAATCAGAAGAATAAGTCAACACTACCTGCTACTTTTAAGTTAAACAAGTGCAAAACAGTTGGAAGACAAACATGTTTGTGGGAGGAAGTGTTTGTAACTGTTGTTCAGTCTATATCGGGCAAAACTGACCCTTTGTTGAAAATAACCAATGAGCAACAAATCCATCCCAAATCTTTAAAAAATATATGTTTGCAAAAGTGAACATTAGCTCATTATATAACATCATCTCTGCTCTCCCCAACTTCACACTAAGAGGAACAGATGTAAAGAACAAACAAGCAAAGAAATCCCTGGAAAATTGTAAAAAGGTTTCCACCACCAATGTCTTCAGTCCTAACAGACCAATAGTTCATACAGGAAAAGACCCCCAAATACAAAAAAAGGCTGCAAGCACCCGTGTTAATTACTTATGACAACAACAAAAAAGCCTTCATCTAAATGGATGGTGTGGAACATCTGCTCTTTAGAAAGGCGTTTATGGGGAATATTCTGCAACACGGCGATAGTACTTTATTTCCATGTATTCATTCTCCATGTTTTCGCGAGTAAATTTTACAACAAAGCGAGAGAGAGAGAGAGAGAGAGAGAGAGAGACGAGTGTTAAATGTGAAATGTTTGCACACTCGTAGGGCTTGAGACGTATATCATCACAGCACGCACTGTGAATGGGTATGACAGGTTTTAAAGGGAAATTTTGAACAAGCTATATCTTAAAGACAGAATAGTTAAAGACAGCTTGTCAGTTTCACTGAACTTACAATCGCTGCATTATTAACATTTACATGCCGTGTAGATTACAAACAAACACTATATAAGCACTGTTGTTGTGTTACAACTGAAGCAGCATCTTACCATCACGTAAGATTGCTTTTTCTGGCTTTCATGCATGTAGTAATGGTTTGTTACAAACATTTATAGGTACCGGAGGACATTAACTACATACCCTCAAATAAAATGTAATCAAGAGGCTTTTGAAGTCGGGTTATGACACAACCTGAAGTTATGTAATTAACGTTACTAGTAACTTCATATTCGGCAGCTCAGAATGGATAAAATACAGTCATTTAGCATGTTCTCAGCACAATTAGCAAAATTTACAGGCCTATCATCTCTCAACAAACATACATAGTCCTCAGGCATTGTAAAAGTTGTAAATTCTTTATTTAAAAAAAGAAGAAATTATTTCTAACCTTTGCAAGGAAAACAAGGTGTCTTTTGCAGGTACATTTCTTATACTGGCATCTACTGAAAAATCCTCTTTCCCTCTCCAAGCCAATATTACATATCTTACTTTTATATATCTTTGTTTTCTGTATATTATAGAACATGTCCAACATTTTGTCTTTTTGCAGAAATTTATTAGATTTTATTTAATTTAATATTTGTTATAAAACAAGACACCAAATTGGGATAAAAGGGAATTTTAAATGTATGGAGCTGTGAAGAAAGGAATTAAGGAAAGGAAGCATTTATTAAATAGCTTATATACTATACATGGTGGAGCTTTGCACCCCTGGTTCTTATGGATGGACCACTATTAGCATGAAGGCATTCCTCAAATCCTGCCGTTGGATCATGTCAGTTTTCTCTGGTAATGTTTAGTCTGCTAAAATTGAGTGAATGAGTGAGTGTGTGAACTGGTGTTTGTGTGCATTAAAAACCATGACTATAAGATTATACGCATATAAAAATGTTTGTGCGTTAAAATTTTAAATTATATATATTTTTATTAAAGGTATATACAACACTATGCATTATTTTCTGTATGTCAATCTAACTCTCATCTCTATTAAAAAAAATAAACTTTTTCTTACTAATACGTATTTAGAGATGTACTTGTATAAATATCTCATAAGGTAGTTCCTTAACACAGAGCCCTAACTGTCTTTACTTTTGCAAATATGTTCACTATGCACCTTTTTCTCTATATGATGCACTCTGCTTGCTTGTGCAAAAAAATCTGAATTCAATTGAAAATGCACATTGTTCAGGCCAGTGAATCCCAACCAATTACAATATACAGAGAGGGACACATTAATCATAAAAACATCCAATGTGCCTTTTAATGTGTTAAGCTAATTTCAGACCCAGTCTCTATGGATTCTTCATATACTTTGAACTTTGGTTAAGAATACAAACATTATTCATGCACTACATTACTTTGATTAGTGTTTTGATAAATTGTTTTAATGATTGTAAAAAAAAAAAAAAGATAATACAAAATTTCCCATAGCTGTTCAACTGGGCTGAGATCAGATGACTGCAATGACAATAACACCATTTACAACACTTCAACAACTGATGAACCATTCACTGAATCCTCATGTGTTGTGGATGGGATCAGTGTCATCCTGAAAAAGACTAGAAATGCCTCACCATACGATAAAACCTATCATTGACAATAACTTTTAATTAACATGCAGTGAGCCTGTCCTCTAAAAAAAAGTGGATCTAAACCATCTTAGGTGTTTGCCAGCTGGTGATAAACTACTGGTTCCAACAAAATCATTCGCCATCATATAAAGAATCACTAACAGTATTGAAATTTGTCTTCTAAACAGAAATTAATATTTAATGAATAAATGTGTTCATGAATACATATGTTCATTATGATTCTAGTTACTGAAATTGGACATTATCGTCTTAGACTAGCTATAAGCAAAATATTCTGCTTTCAGTATGTACACAGCAGAATATTTTTGCATTTATTTTGAGTGCGGTAAAATAAAAAAAATAAATAAATAAAAAAGCTTCCATGGGAATATAGGTTTGGGGCAGTAGACTAGAGTATTATAATACTATTTAGTAAACTGTAATTTCCCCAAACTTGAATATAAAAAAATACTATACTATAATATAAATGCTCACTTATCATATTGCCTTCTTCAGAGATTGATCCTGTTGAAACTGGCCACATAAATTATGTTTTAAATCTATTAAGGCAAGTGTGTACTTCTTGAGTGTGGCAACTCAAATACCTTCAGTACAGGTCGATTCTCCCTGAGTCCTTAACTTTAGCTCTGTATGAAACATAATATTTCACAATCAATGTGTCTTTACTTAAGTTGTGTATATTTCCATAATTTTCAGCCATTAAGCTTGTTTAAGGAAGCATGTTTTAAGGAAACATGTTTTATAAGAAAAATTCATTATTCTTTGACACCCACAACTTATTGATAGCTTTACAATATATAGGTAGTATATTAGGTAGGTATTAGGTACTACTATTAGTAGTAGCTAAGGTAGTATAAAGGATTTATAGGTAATATTAGCATGATTAGCCAGGCTCGATTCCCGTCTCTGTGTGCATGGAGTTTGCATGTTCTCCCCATGCTTGGTGGGTTTCCTCCGGGTACTCCAGTTTCCTCCCACATTCCAAAGACATATAGGTTAGGTTCCCAAATTGCCTGTAGTGCGTGAATGAGTGAGTGTGTGTGTGTGTGTGTCTGTGCCCTGCGATGGATTGCCATGTGCCCTAAGTCTCCTGGGATACAGACCCTGAATACAGGATTAAGCGGTATAGATGATGAGTGAGTGAGTGAGTGAGTGAGTGAGTGAGTGAGCATGCTTCAAATAAAAATATATTTTGATTCTCAACAGCCTTATTGGTGTGTTGAACTATGCTTTCTCAAAGTTACGTTTGATTGTGCAAGCTCTTCAGTGGTATAGTCCAATCACTCTTTAATGTTCTTTTCGAAACTATTCTAAGTTGTTTGATGTAGTAATCACTTCAGCCAAAAGGTGGCAGCACCACAAGAGTACAGCTCAAACTAGCATTAAAGAAAAGGTAACAAAATGAATCAGTCCTGTTTTGAATTTTATTATTTTCTTTTACTTTTGGGAGAATTGATAAGAAGCTTGAATGGAGTTTGGGCTTCTCATCAACTTAAGTATTTTCAGTGAACTATGCATAAAAACTTTCACAGATATTAATATCTGCCTGACATAACTGGCCTATGACATCCTGTAAAGACCACGTTATCAAATTTAACTGGGTACTTTTCATAAAGAGATTGGAATATTTTAAATATATTTGGAATGCTATCAACCTAAAAACATTACAAATGGATCAAAACATAATCTTTTGTCTAAAGATCTTTTAGTGGTCAGAAATTTTCACTCAGATTTTGACAAGTATTCTAAACAAAATAAAGAAATCACTAAGAAAAATCTGACTTCATAAGATTTCCTTTTTTTTGGTGGTATGTTCCCCTGTTTTATTTCTCCTTTAAAAATCGCTGGTATGTCTTCTCTAATTTGACACTAGATATAAATGTGTATGTGAATATTTGGGGGTGCATATGACAGGCTGGCCTGTCTTACAGGCTGTGAGGCTATAATGAGCATTTGTTTGTTGTTTATAGAAAGACAAGATAAACTCAAATATATTTTTCCTATGAAAATGTCATTTCTGTATAATGCCAGACAGTCATGAGTAACCTTTAATACTAGCATGATGATAAATGGAGAGTATACCCTGCTACAAGGGCAGACTCCCTGGAGTAATATAACTCTAAAATCTCCATGAAGAAGTCCAGTTGTTCCTAATGAAAAGCTTTAGTCAGAGAGATGCACACTATTTATGGAAAATTTTCTATTTAAGGGCAAACAACATTTCTATCGGGATCTTTAGGTGTGTTTCCTGGACACTTACAGTAGAGGTTGCAGTCAACAATTCATGCTTCATTTCAAGGGGCCAAACTCACAGGCACAGGTGTTCTGGCTGGGCCTGCTAAATCTCTCCAATAATTTTGAGATAGCATATCTGCTACTTGACCAGTCACCAGGGTCTTCTTACCACTAGCAAAATAAGCACTGGTACCCAAAACCCAAGAAAAGTCTGTGCATTTTGGGAAGAATCAGCCATAGAGTTGAAAGACATACAGTGCGCTGAACATGCTACCATGTAACAGTTAGACTGTGATAAATATATTTGGCACAATGTGTAATCGTTTTTTATCAAACAGCCATCTTCATTACTAATAGCAAGGCATGGATCAGACACTGCACATTGTCAGTCACCCAGCTAATGAAGATAAACTGAGAACACCATGTGTTATGGGACCAGAAGCTATTCAAACATGCTAGCAGCATTTTGTCACAAAATGTCACTAAAAACAATTTAGTCATTAGACGATAGAGAAAACATTAAATGTTTAATAGAGAAAAAATAAATGTTAAAACATTACACAGAATTTTTTTTTTAATCCTCCAGGATAGAGCCCAACCCAACTATGAAAATGCGGGTTAAACAGAGAGGAGCAACAAAAAGAGTGGTGAATGATTGCTAAGAAGGCTAGCAAAGTCTTGTCTGGGTACCAACACAAGTGGCAGCGTGTTCAGTAGCTCCATCCATGTGTTGTGTTTTTCTACCTTCTATTTTTATCTTTGTTTTTACTTATTCTTACTCTTTACATGTTTTTTTAGCAGTTTATAATATGGATTTAGCATTTTTGTTTATGCAGTCTAACTGTAGTCTTGTTTTTTTCAAGAGAATGTCTCACAGAGACACAAAAGAGACATGCTGCAACTGTGTCCCCTGTTCTGGAGAAATTAAGGCACAGTTATGTGCTGGCTGCAGAGCAAGTTGCAATGTAAATGACTAAGCTAATGGCTAAACTGTGGAGATACAATCCTTCTATTCCTTCTATCATTATGGGGAATTTTAACTCACTTGTTAACAAGACGGATAAGCCAGCAGCCGGGGTCAGTAAGCAGAAGATCTACTGGAAGTGCAATGTACAGGTCATATAACAGTGAAGGAGATTGTTTGCTGCTGCGACATTGAGCTGCTAATGTTGAGTCTTTATCCATACTACTTAAAGTGCATCCAGAAAGTATTTACAGCGCTTCACATTTTCTACATTTTGCTGTATTATTGCAGCCTTATTCCAAGATTAAATAAATTATTTCAGATCGCGAGTTCAATGCTGTAACTTCTTATATTTCAATGTGAAAGGAGTTTGTTTTAAATTTTTGCTAATTTATTAACAAAACAAAATCATATGTACATACATATATACTTTTATCTGTGGAGAGTGGAGAACCCTCCAGAAGAACAACCATATCTGCAGCACTCCACCAATCAGGCCAGGTAGAGTGGCCAGACGGAAGCCACATCTCAGTAAAAGTCACATGACAGGCGCCTGAAGGACTCTCAGACAATGAGATTTTTTTGTTGTTGTTGAAGCACTTTTGGCACCCATTACAGCCTTGAGTCTTTTTGAATATAATGCTACAAGATGGTTTTTCTTCTGGAAGGTTCTCTTCTCTCCACAGAGAGCTAACCATAATGTTCTTGATCACCTCCCTGACTAAAGACCTTCTCCCCTGATCGCTCACTTTGGCCAGGTGGTCTAGAAACAATTCTTTGGACTTTATGACTTGGTTTGTGCTCTGACATGCACTGTTAACTGTGGGACCTTATATATAGACAGGTGTGTTTCTTTTGAATTAATGTCCAATTAACTGAATTTACCACAGGTTAACTCCGAATGAGTTGTGAATATGAATAATTATGTACATGTGATTAAAAAAAAAATTAATTTCCAAAGATTTCAAACAAAGTTCTTTCACATTGTCATTATGGGGTTAATTTAATCCATTTTGAAAAAAGCCTGTAACACTGTAATATTTTCCAGATACATTGTACCTGGGAAGTTCTTGTATGCCATTATTGTTTGAGTTTACATTCCGCCACGAGCAGACACAGACAAGGCATGTGATGTCAGTCACACAACTATCGTGAGAATGCAAACACAACACCCTGAGGCCTTATAGTGTTATCCAGAGAACTAAATAATTTCACTCTGGATTCTGTATTCACTTTTTAAAAAATCAGTTTGTGGATTGCTTCACCAGGAAAAACAGGACCTTAGACCTGTGAAAAGCTTACATTGTCACCACTCCTTGCCCGGTGGGAAATCTGACCACAACTTGGTCAAGCCTTTTGTCTTGTGCCAACCAACCACAAGCCAAACTAACTACCTCAAAAGAAGGCCTTTAAGGATATAAGTTGAGGAGAGCTTATGCACAACCAGGAAGAGCTTAAGATCTGAGGAAGTCCAAGAAGTCAAATAGAAGGAAAATGGAGAAAAATCAACATTAGGTAGTTCTGGGATGATATATACCCATAACAGGCAGAAGAGGTACCAATGTAATGGAAGGTAGCAATGTAATAGATGGGGATAAAGAATTAAACCTACAACAGGAATTGATGCCCTCACCCACACTGTTACTACTGACTGTTCTATCCCCAGTTCTGCTCCTCCTCAACTCTAGTCTTGATCTCCCCATTATGCACACCTTCCGACACCATAACTGGAGGTCAGGTCAAAAAGAAACTGACCCTGCCATAGCAAGGCAGTTGTCCTATACAAGGTCTGTGAAAGAATGCTGTGAGCCTGAGAATTGCTGAAGGAATATGTAAGGCCCTTCAACAAATTTTTAACAGTTTGCAACTATGGAGGGTTCCTAACCTCTAGAAAACACTATACTTCATTGCAGTCTCTAAGAAGAGCTTCAAAAGATTAATGCTTTTAGACCAGTGGTGCTGCCTTCTCATATCATAAAGACCTTGGAACAACTGATGTTCAATCTTCTATGACCTCAGGTCTATCATGCACTGGATCTCCCTTAGTTTACCTAACAGGAGAAGGTTGGTGTAGATGATACAGTCCTCTAGCTACTCCTTCAAGCCTACCTCCACCTTGACAGGCTGACAAACATGCAAGTTGACTTAAATTTTGTGACCTCGATTACAGACCACAGTACATGAGGATGAGAGGCTGCTCATCTGACGTAATGGTCAGCAGCACAGGAACACCTCAAGGAATTGCACATTCCCCATCCCTGTTCACTCTGGACACGTCTGACTGTAGTACAGCTCATTATCAAGTCACATGGAGAAGTTCTCTGATGACACTGCCATTGTGGGATGTATCAAGGATGGATAGGAGGTGGCGTACAGGACCCTAGTGGAGGATTTTTTTAAACTGGTGCAGTTCAAATAATCTACAGTTCAATCTTTAACACCAAGGAAATAGTGATTGACTTTCACTTATGGAATTAACATTGGGCTGCAGGTTAATGGCTATATACGCTCATATTCAAGCGTTTGTACCACATAGTGGGTTTTAGTATTAGGCTAATACAACCTCAGAAAAAGACCAACATAACTTTTTTCACTGTACCGTTATTTATTTAAGAAAAATGAAGCCATAAAGTAAAAAAAATAGTTTACAAGTACAAAAAATAGTTTGTAGGTCCAATTTTAGCAGCAAAAACTTGAAGGAATCGTTACTATCATTCGTTTTTTACGCCATTGCTTCAGTTCATTGAGGTTTTTGGGCATGTGCTTATGCACAGCTCTTTTAAGATCCCACCTCATCAGTTCTGTTGTATTGAGATCTGAGCCAGTATTTACTAAATGTCTGAGAGTTGGTAATAATAAATGTCCAAAAATTCTCAGAATGACACCACTTTGGTCCTACTTTCAGGAGTAGAAATAAGAGCTATTTATTAAAACTTTTCACTTTTTATCTTTAGAGGTAAGAGTAGGGCAGAATTTAACTTAAATAATTTTAATGGCTCTCAGTGTTGTAAAAAGTGACATCACATGCTTTCCTTGGCGCAGGCCTACTCTTCTCGAAAGTAAGAATAGGAAGCAATGTAAATAACTTTTATGTCCCACTCTGAGGTAACAAGATTTTCAGTCCTAAATTAACTTTGAGCCTGATTCCTATGAGTGATTCTGAGATGCATAGTAACTACGGGCCTTGGGCTCATATTTACTGAGCATCTCAAAGTAAGAAATTGCTCCTAAGAGGCCAAAATACTCAGAGTGATGCATTTTTGGACCTACTTATAAGAGCAGGAGTAAGAACATAGGAAATCACTCCCATCTCCATGTAGGAGAGGTCCAGATGTACTCTAACTCGTTAGGAGTAGTGAGGAAATTATTTTATATTTATGGTTTTATAAACGGTTTTATATTTCTATAATATTATTTAAGTTTATCCAAATGTAAGAGTAGGGCAGAGTTTTCCTTCAATATTTTTTTTTCTTTTCAATACCTCCTCCGCAAGCAAAACAGTCACCTCTTCTCTCCAGTTCACTTTCTTTTTGAAGTAATTTTGATCAGAATATGACAGTCCTACACAGCTCTATTTTAGGTGCTTGAAACAGTTGTGATTGGAGCAGTCTGATTTGGATATTGTCATGCAGCCAAGTCACGCATCTATAAGTTTTGTATATATGTCAATAAATCTTTCACACAACTTGCACTGATTGCAGCACTGATTGCTTGCACTGATTGATTTTCCATTATTTTACACCTACAAAAACCTGTCAAAACTATAACACCCATTTACCTATGTTGCGGCTCTCAGTGTTGTAAACTGTGACGTCACACGTTTTCCTAGGAGTGATTCTGAGACCATAAAGGGCTATATAGTAAATAAGGGGCTTGGACTTTGGCTAGGGAATTCCAAAACCTTGATTATTTTCTCTTTTAGTCATTATATGTAGATTTACAAGTGTGGTTCAGATCATTGTCCTGTTGCCTAACATATTTTTTGCACAAGCTTTATCTCCCGGACAGGTGGCTTCACAGAGGAGTTTAGTGACTGCAAGGTGCCCAGTTCCTATAGCTGCAAAACAATCCCAAATCATCATCCCTCCACCATTGTACTCGAAAGTGCATATGAGGTTACGGATGGTGTCACCAGCAAAGCACCCCGACACCATCACAAATCCTCACACTTCATAGTGGGAACCACACATTCAGGAACCATCTGTTGACGCTCTCTACTGTATGTCTAACAAAAGCTGTTGTCTAACAAAAAGAGATGTCTTCTTTTTATGGTTGGCCACCAAAAACGCTGCTGGACTTGGGACAGGGTTGAGGCAGAGCCAGGGTGGCAAGAGAGCTTGGAGCAATGTGCCCATTCCAGGACCTTGTAGCGTAGAGTGCGTGGGACAAAGAGACTATTAGGGGGTCCATTACTGGTCCCTGGTTTGTGGGACAAGGCCTGCTTGACCCTAGTTTCTATATCTAGCTCAGCCACTGCGAGAAAGCAAGGTGAAGGGAGGATGGTGTTACTGGCGGTGGAGTCTGGTGGGGTGAATTGCCTGGAGAGAGCTTCTGATCTAGTATTCTTAGATCCTGGACTATAGGAGAGGATGAAATTAAACCTGACAAAAAACAGCGACCACTGGCCTGGCGGGAGTTGATCCTCTTGGCGCCTCGTAGGTACTTGAGGTTTTTGTGGTCGGTCCAGACCAGGAATGGAACCTCTGTCCCTTCTAGCCAATGTCTCCATTCTTCCAGGGCTAGTTTGATAGCTAGGAGCTCTTGATCGCCAATGCCGTAATTTATTTCTGTGCGGGGTAAGGATAGAGGCAGACATGAACCTTTTCTTGAGTTGCGAGAAGGCCTTTTTGGTATCTAGGTCCCAATGGAATCGCATTTTGGGAGAAATCAGGGCTGTTAATGGGGCAGTGATGAAACTGTAACCACGGATAAAGTGGCAATAGAAGTTGGTGAATCCCTGGAGTTCCTGCCTTGAGGTGGGTGTGGAACGTGGTAGTCATGGTGTGAAACTCGCACTTCCCTGTTTTGACAAATAAATTATTCTCCAAGAGCCTTTGGAGTACCTGCCGAATGTGGTTTTGGTGCCCCTCTAGGTCTCGAGAGAAGATTAGGTAGGCTATCGTCCACATAAATGAACACAGATAAATTTTAAAAATCCCTGAGGATGTCGTTGATGAAGGCCAGGAAAACAGGGGTATTGGTCAGGCCAAACGGAACCTCTTGAATGCGGATAATGTGGTATGCGTTGCGTAAATCCAACCTTTTAAACAGTTGGGCTTCTTGAAGGAGTTCAAATGCAGAAACGATAAGTGGAAGGGGGTACAGGTTCTTTATGGTGATCTCGTTCAGGCCCCTATAATCTATACGTACATGGGTAAAGAGAACCATCTTTTTTGCCCACGAAGAAAAACCTGGCCCCAGCGGAAGAGGAGGAAGGGTGAATGATCCCCGCTGCAAGGGACTCTGTGATCTGTGATATCCTGGTCCATGGCTTTGCGTTCCTTGGGCAACAGGGAGTAAAGGCGACCCTTTGTGGGAGTGGCGCCTGGGAGCAGGTCGATGGCACATTTGTAGGGTCAATGGGGAGGAAGAGAAACAGCGCTGGATTTACAAAACACCTCCTTGAGGTCATGGTACTCCTTGGGAACATGACTGAGGTCTGGTGGTTCCTCTGTGGAGGCAGGGTTGAGGCGTAAAGTGGCAGCCACTAGTAGGCACGTCGAGGAACATGATGGGTTCCAAGCTGAGATTGAGTTCCTGGTCCAGTCAATTTGCGGATTGTGACGAGTTAACCAGGGCAGGCTCAGGACGATCATGGCATGATAAAATGATAAAAAAGGAGGTCTGCTCCGAATGGTTCCCTGAGACTCTCAGGCTGAGAAGGTGTGTCCTTTGGGTGATTGACGGGAGCGGGCTCCCATCGATGGCCTGGACCTTGAGATGGACCTCCAAAGGCAGTGAGGAGATTCCGAACTGGAGTCGATCAGCGCCTGCACCAGGTGGGTTTAACATTGTTACAACCTGCTGGGGGCAGGTTGTTTGTTGTGTGTGTATTTATGTATTCCATGTGGGCAGGCCAGTCCATTCCTGATTCCAATCCAGGACTTGCAACTCTCCCGTGTCTCTCCACCAGCTTGTGTGATTGTCTCCGCCCTGATGACGTCATCATTGGTTGACAGTATTTAACCACTCCAGAAGCTAGTGGTGGGGTGGCTTTTGACTACTCAGCATATTCTTTGTCTGTTGTGTTGCTGTTTCTGATGGTTGTTTCTGATGGTTCAATTTATTTGGTCTACTGGTCTGCCCTTGGGGCTTAGTAATCTTGGGAAACTTGTAAATGTCTAACTTGTTGTGTAAGGTGTTAGTGTTTAATGTATATATTTCTTTTTTCTCACCGGTTGTAGGAGTGTGGCTGCCATTTTGTTTCGTTGTGTGTGGGAGGGTTTTTTCTTCACTGTTTATGGCTAGGGAGTTAGGGTAGCAAATTGTTTTATTTCTGCTTTCCTTTGCAGGGAAGTTAGAGCTTTTTCTTTTTTCTAGAGTTTTTCTGTTTGTTGTTTTGGCCTTGGCCCACCCTGAAGTTACACCGGTTACCTTGTAAATATTGCTTCCTTCAAATATAATTTACACTCTACTACATGTGCATCTTTCTTGAGTTCCTTAAGTTCCTCTCTTCCCCAGCTTACAATTACTCACCATTAATATCGCTGTTCGGCCCAACCCTAGATTGGGTCGTAACAACATCTGTGAATGAGGAAGATAGGGAGGGACCAGCGCTGGTCTGGGAGTGTTTTTGGAGTGGTGCCCTCGAGTGCACCCAGGTGAACTTGGGTGCTCCTCTTCTTTACTGGGCAGCTCATGAGTAGATGACCTGGTCTCCTGCGGTAGAAGCAGGCTCCTTCCATCCAGCGCCGTCGTTGCATCTCCGGAGAAATGCGGGTCCTGTCTAGCTGCATAGGTCTCATCTGTTCACTTTTTTTGGTTAAAATGGCGTGAGATTGGGTGGTGATGTCCCGGCTGGTCTCTGGAGGCGAAGACGCGAATCCACCCGGCCAACCAGATCCATGAGCTTTTGGAGACTAGCTTGTCCTGAGGTGCCTGCGACAGACCCCCGAAGAACCCGTCACACAGGGCCTGATCCTTCTACCCGCTCAAGACTGCTAGTGTCCGGAACTTGATGTCGAAATCGTAAGTCAAATGGGAACCTTGACGTAGTTTCAGTAATCTATGGCTAGCCTCACTGCCATGACAAGAATGATCGAACACCCTCCTTATCTCCTTAGAGAAGTCCTTGAAGTTGGAACAGCATGCGTCATGAACTTCCCTGACTGCGGTGCCCCACTCACAGGCCCATCCTGAGAGGAGCGTGATTACATATGCCTCCTTGGAGCGATCTGAAGTGAAGGTGGCGGTCTGGAGCTGGAAGATGAGTGAACACTGAGAAAGGAAGGAATGACATGTCCCAGGATCTCCTTCATAGGTGGGAGGGGCGGGGAATTGTGCATGTACTCTATCCAGGGGAAGTTCTTGCTCCAAGTGGGCGCATCTTGTGACGCCATACATCTTAGGGCTTTCTCTAGTTCCTGATTATGTCTCTCTGTCTGCCCATTAGACTGGGGATAATAGCCCAAAGAAAGGCTGGGTGTCGCCCTGATTAGTCAGCAAAATGTCTTCCAGACCTGTGCCAAGAACTGGGGTCCGTTGGGGTCCGTTGAGACAATGTCAACGGGGAATCCGTCCAGACGGAAGAAGTGGAAGATCATTTTTTCAGCTGTTTCTTTGGCCATCTACTACGGTCAGAATGCTGCTGTTGCCGTTTTGGGAGGCCAGTGAAGAAGTCCAGGGAAACATGTGACCAGGGGCAATGTGAAACTGGGAGAGGCCTCAGAAGTCCAGCAGGGGGCTTATTGCTTGATTTACTTCTAACACAGACATTACAGGCTGCCACAAACACCAGGACTTCGTCTTTCATGGAAGGCCACCAGAATTGTTGCTGGAGAAGGGCCAGGGTGCAGTGTCCCCCAGGATGGCAGGCAACTCGAGAGCTATGTCCTGATTCCAATACTCGAGGTCATTCAGAGGCCGTGACGAAGGGCAGGCTGGGGGGAATGTTGCTGGGGCCTGGTTCTTGATTGAGTGCTCTCTTAACCTGTGTTTCGATATCCAGGAGTGCAGTTGCCACAAGGTAGGAAGGATGGGTTCAATCGGAGACAGTTCCTGGGGTGTGGAGAACTGTCAAGACAGGACAATAGGTTTGATGTTCCTGGAACCAGGGCGATACAAAAGTGTGAAAAAAAAGCCACCTGGCCTGACTGGCATTGAGTCACTTGGCAGATCTGAGAATCTCCAGATTCTAATGATCTGTCCAGGCTAAGAATGGGGAAGCTGTTCCCTCCAACTAGTGTCTCCACTCCTCAAGGGCGAGTTTTACCGCTAACAACTCCCGATCCCCTGTCATAATTTTTCTCTGCTGGGAGGGGCGGCAGGGGGAAAGACGGGAGAAGAAGGAGCAGGAGTGTAACTTATTATCCTTGGCCAATCTTTGTGACAAAACAGCCCCAACCCCTGGCTCGGAGGTGTCCGTCTCAACAGTTGAAGAGAAAGATCTGGGATTGTTAGGATGTGTGCAGAAGTGAACTTGCGCTTGAGATTGGAGAACGCTTGTTCCAGAGGAAAGGGACTTTTGTGGAGGTTAGAGCGTAAGGGGAGCTGACACTGAACTGTTATTCCTGATAAAGCATCGGTAAAAGTTGGCAAACCCCAGGAACTGTCTTGTCTTGAGGTGGGTCTGTGGGGTGGCAGAAAGAGAGCATGTGTCTTGCTGAACACTTGTTGGAGGTCACCGTATTCAGATGGGACACTGGAAAGGTCTGGGAACTCTTCCTCGATAACGGGGTGTGATGAGTGGGCTCTAGTGGAGTGAAGGCATGAAGAGAGACAGGCAGGACTCCAATCAAGGATGGTGTTCTTGGCCCAGTCAATGTTGGGGTTATGCCTGTTCAGCCAAGGAGCCCCAAGAACAACAGGGGCATAGGAGCCCTCTATGATGAAGAAGGAGATGGTCTCAACATGGTTGCCTGAGATCCTCAGTGTGACTGGGGGTGTGCGGCGAGTGATGGGTGGCCTGACGTTGGCTTGAGCGGTTTCTTTGAAATGCGCCCTCCAGGACGCCCAGTTTCATTGGAGGGCTTTTTGTTTTAAAGGGCCCTGAAGGTGGAAATGGCCTACCTGGCCATAGTAGAAGCAGGCCTCCTTGTCCAGCCGACATTGACATTCCTCAGGAGAGATTCAGGTCCGGTTGACCTGCATGGGCTCGGCAAGAGGATCGATAGTTTGTGGGGGAGTGGCTGGTCTCATTTTTACCAGGAATTGGATGCATTCTTGGCGTCTGAGTCGGAGGCACGTGTCAATGCGACCTGCTAGATCCATGAGGCCATTTAGGTCTGAAGGAAGCTCTCGAGAAATCAACTCATCTTCCATGGCCTCAGACAGTCCATTAAAAAACACATCAAACATGGCACATTCATTCCATCCACAAGAGGCCGTCAGGGTGCGAAACTCAATGGCATAATCATAGGTGTCTGTACCTTGGTGGAGCCTCAGCATTTGCCTGGGTGCCTCCCTGCCAGAAAGAGACTGGTCAAAGACTCTCCTCATCTCGCTGGTGAAGGCGTTATAATAAATGCAGCAACAATCATTGGCATCCCATAGCGTCGTCTCCTATTCGCAGGCTTTCCCAGAGAGGAGAGTGATAACGTATGCTATCTTCGAACGCTCAGTAGGAAATGTTGAGGCTTGTAATTTTAGAGACAATGAGCACTGAGAGAAGAATGAGAGGAAAGAATGGCAGGAGCCAGGTTCTCCATTGTATGATTGGGGAGGCAGTAGGCAGGGTGGAGCTGGAGCTGAGGGTGATCAGATCTGAAGTCGTTCAATCATTCAATGTGGAATAGAGTCGCGGGTGATCAAGGTTTTGCTTGAGGCGTGAGCGTGACCTGGCATACTGTGACAATAAATAATGAAACAAACCAACATAGTTACAAACATAAAGATTGGCTTTAATGCTTGGATGAAAATCGTTTGCAGTACAACTCATGAAAATGCTGCCTTCAGCTGCTGCTTGTTTGTAGGTCTTTATGCCTCCATTTTTGTCTTCAGCAAGTGAAAACCATGTTATTTTGGGGCGATTAAGTGAATGACCTAAACAGGAATGAATATTCCATTTCAATTCAACTAAATTTTATTTGTATAGCTCTTTTAACAATTGTCATTCTTGAAAGGAGCTTTACACAATCAAAAGAAAATTATGGAAATTTGTATGAAATGTGAATAATGTGAATGAATCAAAATGATCAGATTGTTTCTGTTGAGCAAGCCAAGTGCGACAGTGGCAAGGAAAAACTTCGAGATGGCAATAGGAAGAAACCTTGAGAGGAATCAGACTCAACAGGGAACTCATCCTCATTTGGGTGAGAACAGATTGCAGAAACTGTTTTGCAGTTATACTGTGTGTTAGGAGGCTGGAAAGACATTAATATAACAGTTGATGTCTATAAGTTAATATGGAGTCGAGTTTGTTATTGGAAGCTCAGGTAGACTGTTTGCATCAGCTGAGGCCAGGACCATCTTCATGGTAAAGTGAAACCGTCCCTCCCAAGCAGACAACACGGGGCATCAATGCAACAACATCTCCAATCAGAAGTGGGGAACCAGGACGAGTCCGACAGGTCCAGAGGGCAGAGGGCGTCTTTAAAAATACTGCTTCAAAATTAGTATTTTAAAATCAATGCAAAATTTTACTGGGAGCCACTGCAGTGCAGATAAGATAGGGGTGATGTGCTCACATCTTCTGGATCTAGTGAGGATTACTACTACTACAGTAGTTGAACAACCAAACAGCTTGAGAAAATGTGTCGGTATAGGATCTAACACACAGGTTGATGATTTTGCACAAGAGATGAGTGAAATTAGTTAATTATTTTCAAGAGGAGTAAAATATTCTAGGTTCTGATCTGATACATCGGTATCAATTAAATTGTCTGGTTTCAAAGCCTGAATTTTTTGCCTAATATTTTATGTTTTTTCTACTGAAAAAGTTCATGAAGTCCTTTCTTTCTGTGTTTGTTGTAAAGATTTCTGCAGTGGTCATATTCCTAGTTAATTTTGCATAGGTATTAAAGAAAAATCTAAGATTATTTTTGTTATTTAAGAGTGGACAGATACAGTACAATGATTTAGCAACACTAAGAGCATTTTTATAGTTCAGGATGCTTTCCTTCCATGCTATTTGAAATACTAACAATTTAGTTTGACGCCATTTACGTTCTAATTTTTGAGTGGTCTCTTTTAAAGTGTGTGTGGTCATTATACCTGAGAGTGAGTTTCTTATCTCTAATAATTTTTCTTTTAACTGGAGATATATTATCTAAGGTATAACGGAATGTTGACTCTAAATATTCAGTTGCCTGATTGAGTTCTGTGGATTCAGACGGCAATCCAATCAAAGTTGATAACTCTGGGAGATTACTGACAAAAATTATGTGTGGAAGTTGATGTGAATGTCCATTTAATGAGGTATTGCAGCGCTGTGAGCACATTATTATTATGACACACTTTAATTGAGACAAGATAGTGATCTGAGATCTGTAACTTCGGACTGTGGAATTGTGATTATATTTTTTATACTTAATCCGAAGGATATTATTAAATCGACAGTATGACCTGCTTTTTGACTAGGTCATACTGTACTTTTACTGTTGTTCTCAAAGTGTCTTCTGGCTTTTCAAAATGTCTTAAGCAATTAACCCTTGTCAACAGAAACAACCAGGTTTGAGAGGAAATCTGCAAATTCACAGAGAAATTCAGAGTACGGCCCTGGGGTTCTGTAAATGATAATTAGCGGGATCAACTGAGCTATCTTAATATTTGTATCTATGTTACTATAGAGAACTGCATAAAATTTCTGTCTGTGATATTGTTTGATTATCAGATTATCATTTTAAATAACTGTGATGCCTCCTACTCTAAACACAGTATATTAAACTCCTGTTCCGGTATAGTTTCATTAACAGTAAGCGCTTTAGATGTAAGAGATCTAATATTTAACAGTCCTAGCTTCAGATCAAAAGGTGCTGGCTGTGTATTCAGTGTGCTCTGAATTTGTGGTCTCAATATTAATTAAATTACTAAAATTTAATTAAATTACTAATATGGTGACTTTCTAGGTCTTTCTAATTTTTTGTTTAGCTTGGGGAACAGACACAATCACAATATGGTGAAATCTGAGTGACAAGTCTGTGCAGCTAACAGACGATTGGATTAGTCCGTTTGTCTGCTCCTTGGCCCGGGCTCTGGATAGTCACAGATTAACTTGGACTGTTCTGAAACTACAGTATGTGCTATACTCCAAGAAATGAGAACAACATCTTTCCGAGTGAGAAGGACAACCAAAACCTGAAGTTCAGTGCCCTGGCTCTCGGGTACCCCTAAAGGCCCATCTAATTTCACATGCTAACTTCTTTGCCTTTGGTAGCTTTCACTGTATGTTTTGTGGCATTTGGCTGAATCTAAACAAATGGTATAGCCCTTTACACTTCAAATCTTGTTGTGTTACTTTTATCAGCAGTCAGATCATCAGTTAACATAAGTGACCCAGTTACATTGGCAGCCATACTGTACATGCTTATGCCATAACACAATGTTTGACAGATGATGTGGTATGCTTTCGACTGATGATGTTACATACTTTTTTCCCCCATCATTTTGGGATTAATTTAAATTTTATCAGTCCAAAAAATCTGGAAAAGTTTCTAGCAAAGTTTAATCTTCCCTTTCTGTTCTTGAGCATTACCAGTGGTTTGGACATTATTGTAAAGCCTCTGTACTTCATAATGCCGACTCTAAACTTTCACAATGACATGCCTACCTCTACAAGAGTGGCTTAACGTTGTGAAAGGGTTCTTCTTCACTAAAGCAAACATGGCCAAAGTCTCAGTGAAATAACTCATTGCAGTTATACATTGACTGGATGTAAAAAAAATAATAAAAAAAAAAGTTTAATTAATTAATAAATCACACAGTTGCTGCCTTTAGCTTTGATTAGCACAATGTGTATTATACTATATTATAATATGTATATTATACAATTTTTCCCCATGGGTATAATCCCTCTAGGGTATAATATTGTCAGGGGGCGACGTGAACAGAAGAAATGACCCAATAGCAGAATTAAATACCTTAAAGCCTTTTATTTATGCACCAGAGTAAATGGACAAAGGCTGGAAGCGCAGAGGATGTGAGCGTGAAATGTACATATATATATGTGTGTGTGTGTGTGTATGTGTTTATTTGTGCGTGTGTGTGCGTGCGCGTGTAAGTGAGTGTAACCGGTACAACAGGGAAATGTCCTGGAGTGCAGTGAGTGCACGTAGTGATGACGTCGGGGGATCCTCCGTGAACCCGGAAGTAGCGCGTGCGCGAATATCCTCGGAGATGGTCCCGGCGATTTGTTATTTTTCTTGGCGCTGTTTCCCTGCGTGAACTGAGCGCGGATGTCCGAGTCTTTGTTCTGCCGTTGTTGGGGGCCGGAGGCTAGTGAGCGTTGCGCCGGGAACGCGGAAGTGTGGGGACGCCGAGGAGTTGGCTTGGAT
>JAAGKR010004008.1:0-58963 GCA_011419295.1 Clarias macrocephalus | reverse complement strand
ATTAGACATGCGGTCAGGTATGAATGCGTCGATCACGATCCTACAGTATAAGCTGCCTTTAACTCGTCCTTATGATGCCCCATTGATTGACTTTATTTCAGACGTACCTCTTTCAGTCGTCCACTCGTAAAGAATGGAGAAAGAGAACCGCGGATTCGTTTCCACTTTTCATCTTTTACGACGGTTATCCCGTCAGTGAAGGGACCAGCCAATTCAATATTTGCTTCCTACGTAGAAGAGACAAAGGAAAACAATACTTATTGTCCTGGATAAGGAGAATCCTGATGTCATTGAGTAAAATGGACTTCATGTTCAGACGTCGTTCCTGGACTTACCCTTCTGTTAGTGAAGGTAGAGAAACATTCTTTTACCATAATAGACTTGATCATTTCAAGATCTAAGGTCATCAGAATTGGAAGTCTTCCATCATATATTCTTAAAAGAATCACATACAAGAAGAATGAAGATGCAATAATAATAATAATAATAATAATAATAATAATAATAATAAAGCTTTATCAAAAGTCAAGTACTGCATGCTTTATTTAACAAGTTGCTGGAACCCTTCATGCTTTTTAGCGTGTAAACACACATTTATTTAAGTCCACTACAGAACTACAAATCCTTTAAAGACTGAAATCAAAGCTGATAATCTGTACTCACCCCCAAACCTTTCCATATTTCTTGAAGCATTCCATATCAAAATTGTAAAAACCCTGAAATAGAATATCAAATATTACAAAAAGACACAATACACAGTTCCTGCACCGTTTAAAACTACCTGGTCCAGACAAAAAAAAAAAAGTTGCACCCTCCAAGATTTCATTGAGCCTTTAGCCTTGATTATGATGCACAGTGTAGCGGTGACGTCATGTGTGTAAATGATTCCTCATTCCTCCAGAGCCGCTCTTACCCGCTCTTACCTTCTTACCCTGACACGCCCATCACTCTGGAATAGGCTCAATCTGGACACATCAGGTCACATGACCTTTTTCCATCGCTCCAAAGTCCAGTCTTTATGCTAAGCAAACTGAAGCCTTTTTCCTGATGAGTCTCACTAACAAGTGGATTTATTACAGACACGCAGTTGTTTAGTTCTAGTTCTATGAGTTCTTACAGCATTAGAAAGACGCCTTTATACAGAGCAATTTTACATTTTTATCTCGTTCTACATCTGAGCAGTTGAGGGTTAAGGGCCTCACTAAAGGGCCCAATAAGAGCAAAAACTTTCACTGGGACCTTCTGGTCCGTTGTCCAACACCGTAACCACTGAGATACCTCTGCCTCTTGTCACACTGTGTGTGTGTGTGTATGTGTGTGTGTGTGTGTGTGTGTGTATGGACATGCTCTTACTTTCACTATTAAACATAGGTCTGTTTTTTCCTGTCAGTTTTTTTGAACCATGAATCTTTTTTAAGCATTTAAGTGATCTTCATTCATGATTTTTTTCCCAAAATTAAAAATTTCTTCCCCAAAGTTGAAAGTTCATTTTTTTGGTGCTTAATGAGGACCAATAATTTGACCCTTCCTAAGGGGTGACTTTTTTTTTTTTCTTTTTCTTTTTGGCCAGGCAGTTTATTATATTCCTACACATCCTTAATACTGTAGTCTAGAGATTCTCACCTTTCTGTAGGACAGGAACGTTCCCAAAAAGGGCCAAGGTCTTGGTCCAGGGATGCCCAGGTTTTTAAAAAATCCATACGGCCAAAGACTGTAACTGCAGACAAATAACAGAACATGCATGACATTATTTGCAGATGTTGATACTGTACATCTTCAATGCACTCTCTCATTTCCACATGACACGTGTTTATCATGACCGCCTGCACAGGGTGGGACTACAGTAAGAGAAAGGAGACTGTGATTTCTACAGGAGTGCATTCTTCATGTCTGGTTTGTAACAGGGGGAAGTCATTTAAGATTTGATAGCAGTTTCAAAATAATGCGGTTGCTGAACAAAGTCCTGAACAAACGTTATTTTGTCTTGTGATTAATAAACCACAGCTCGAAACTATACAAAGTTTATTTATTTATCTGATATCGACACCACTTCATGGGAATCCTGGAGCCTTTCCCAGGGGACTCGAGGCACTAGGTGGGGGAAGACCCTTCACAGGGGCCAGGGCACGCACACACGCGCGCGCGCACACACACACACACACACACACACAGTCATGCAGACATTGTGGGGAATTTGGAAACACCAATTATCCTAACGTACATGTCTTTGGACTGTGGGAGGAAACCGGAGCACCGGGAGGAAACCCACCAAGCACGGGGAGAACATGCAAACTCCATGTACACAGACCCGAGGCAGAAATCTAAACCTCGAGCCTCGACCAATACATCACTATCCCGCTCTGTACGAAGTTCTACGAACAGATTCATTAATAGTTTTTTCCACACAGTAACAAACAGTCAAGTAAAGGAAGCTCTCACACACATACACATACACACACATACACACACGCACGCATACGCGCGCACGCACACATATACACACACACATATATACACACACACACATATATACACACACACATATATACACACACACACATATACACACACACACATATACACACACACACATATATACACACACACACATATACACACACACACACACACACACATATATACACACACACACACATATACACACACACACACATATACACACACACACACATATACACACACAATATATACACACACACATATATACACACACACATATATACACACACACATATATACACACACACATATATACACACACACACACATATACACACACACACATATATACACACACACACACATATATACACACACACACATATACACACACACATATATACACACACACATATATACACACACACAGACACACATATACACACACATACACATACACACGCAAACTGAGAGAAAACAAAAACAATCATTCACTTTCCTAACCTTAGACAGTTAAACACACACATTATTACTTAGACCGAGTTGTTCAGGGTATACTTACATAAACAGAAGCGTGACCGCCACTACAACTAGACTCCATGTCACAGACAGATATGAAAGGAAACTCATCTCTAAAAACATGAGAGCAAAGCTCTTAGGACCGGTCCGTAGCGTCCGTCTGTCAGTCGAGCTTCACTGCTGCAGCTCTGAGCTTCGGATAAACACCTAAAGGGAAGCGTTTTTATAGGGATCCTATTAAGGTCCAAGTTCAAAAGTGTAGGCAGAGAAAGATACAGGTATATCATAAAGTCTGTTAACATGACCTAATAAGGTAGAAAGTAAACTCCTGAAAGCCTCAATCCAAGTTACATAACGTAACATTTCCTGTGTGTACAGTATATCTTAATGTTATCTGTAACCTGCTTATCCAAACACAGTCCTGAGTGTAAAAACACCTTCATTTCTCTATATAATCTCCTGATACACTAATGCACTTTTCACAGGGTTTCACTAGAGCTTGGACACCATCACGGTAGAAAGTTTTCTCAGTACGCCGGAGCCATAATTGGAAACCCCGGCCTCCAAGGAACTCCTTTAATGGCTCAAACATGTGTAAATGTCTTGGAGCGAGATCAGGACTGTACAGGGGCGTGGTGATAACTCCCTGCCGAGTTCCTGTAATGTGTGGGTGGTGTTGGTGAATGAGTGAGTGTGCAGTTTTCTCCAAGATATTTCGAGCAATTTTATCACAAGTCCCAGTTTGACTTGAACACCCCTTGTAATACCTAACATGGAATTAAATTAACAACATAAATTTTTTTTCTATCACAGCACCATCTAATACACTACATTGATCTAAATGACATCAGTGTACACAAAGACTCTTTAATGGATCATGAATGCCGGCAGTGTTAGAGCTGCTGTACTGGTACTGTATATAGTCGTGAAGCCGGAGTTCAGCTTGAGGATGAAGGTTTATGATTACTGGACATGGAAGAAACTTGGTCTCATGTATAATCTCTTGCTCTTTGTAATATGAGAAGTATCAGCATGACATCACTTTGAACTCAGCTTGAACTCGGCCACAGCTGTATCAGGTACGGTTCGCGCTACTGGATTTGGCTTGGGTACATCTGTGAATCTTTTTGATTAAAGCTGTTTGATTAATCTCATTTTACTTCCAATATAGAAAACAAGATAAATGAACCGAAACGATCGTTGTGCCAGAATGTTTTCATCTTGTTTTATTAATCCAGTGCAACCGTTCACGTTACAGCAAAACTCACTTTCTACCAGGCTGAGGCATGTATCTGTTTATTATTATTATTATTATTATTATTATTATTATTATTATAATTTATGTTTTCCAGTTGAAGTAAATTTAAAGTTAAAGCAAATTCACTGTTAAAAAAAGGTTTAATACATACATGAAACACAGTGCAAAAGATTAATTGTGTTTAATAATCTGAATCTCAGAAGTGACAAAATAATCATGATTATGCATCTGCACTCTGTGGCTGGAGATCGAGAACCCATGACTGACCCGTCGACCCGTTCCCACTGAGACTCCAAGGAGGAAAAGCAGAAGAAAGCTCGTTCCTTCTTTTTCAATACACATCTGTCCGATACAAGAATTTTCAGAATTTTTATTCCACGAATGTCCAAACCTCGTATTCTCCCGAATCAAATTTTGCTCATCAAATCAATAAATCAAACAATTCAATACTGTTGTTCCATGAAACCTGAATAAAAGTATGTTTCTGATGTTTTGATGAGCGTCTGCTCTTCTGCTCACATTTCTATCATCTGCATGAAAACTGATGAACTTGTAAGTAACAGTGAAATTGTAATTCCTTGGAACAGTTTTGCTCATTTCTCCTGCTTCCAACACGTCGATCTCGAGAACTGACTGATCCCCTGCTGATCATCTGACTCACCCCACTGATCCCTCTCTGTACTGAGATCATCACTGCTGTAGGAGTCATTATAATGGCTGATCAGTGTTTGTTTGTTTGTTTGTTTTTGTTTGTCTACTGTCTCTGACTCCTCCTACTTTCATGACAAACACCTGATCCTGAAGACTGGGTCTCTACACACCCTTCAGCCTGGACTCTTATCTCCTTCCACTTAAGAAGCTGACGTAATCCTAAGCAAGCCCACAGTACCCAACACAACCCTAACCTTAGTCCATGCGGCCATCATTTAAGTCACGTGACAGAACTCTAACAAATCAACCAGGTATTATTACACATAACATAGAGATTAATTTCTCACCGGCTGCTTCTTTCTCTTCACTCCTGCTGTTGCTCCAACTCTCCTGATGTAGTAACAGTTTATCCGAAACGTGTTCACATGACCAGAGTGTCACTTCCTGGTTTTTACAGCGTTGCACATTTGGTTTGCATTAAAAAAAAAAAAAAAAAAACCATTTGGTTTGCACGAACAGCGCACAGCGCCCTCTAGCGGACACTCGGGATTCTACCAAACACAGTCTTCAGAGTTGAAACTTCAAATCCCTTAGAGTTTATGCATACATATGTTTATGATCAGCTTTTTGGATTATTATCTTTTTTTAAAATTATTATTATTATTATCTTTGGATTATTATCAGTTATTAAATTGCCCTGGGGCTAATATAAAAGGCTAGGATTCAGTTTCATAATTTCCTATTTATACTGTCTTATACTTATTTTACCCCTCATACACATCTTATACTCTTATTTCCATTGTATATGCTGTTAAATTCATATTTTAGTGCAATTGTTTTCCTGCAGATGGCAGAGCGGTTACTATTGTTATTTTGCACCTCCAGGTCGAGGGTTCGATTCCTGCCGTGTGTGTGTGTGTGTGTGTGTGTGTGTGTGTGTGTGTGTGTGTGACTGTGCACTCCACAGTCTAAAGACATGCAGACTAGTGTTCAGAAATCACCCATAGTTTGAGTACAGTGTGTTTTATTCTTAGATCATCTTTATTGGTCTCTGATAGTAAGGATTAAACCCCACTAACACCCTGGGTTTAAAATTAAGAACTATTTCGTGACAAAATCTTTTCATGATAGATAAGATAGTAATCCCCTGTGGACAAATCTATGCATGCAGCACAATCATAATGCACACTACACTAGCAAGATTACAATAAAGCTGATGTTTGTTCATTAACGGTTCCCAAAGTGGAGCTCGGTTGCTTGTGTCATGTAATCAGACTGAATTGAAATGTTGATCAAAATACATTTCTAATTTTCTAAAAAAAAAAACATTTAAAAAAAAAAAAACATTTTTTAAAAAAATTCTCTGCCTCACTCACTCTATATAACGCCACAGGAGGCCTGGAGGGTCACAGGAGGCCTGGAGCCTCTCCCAGGAGCACACCTTGATGGGGTGCCAGTCTATCGCAGCGCACACAAGCATGCAAACTCACACACTGCAGGGAATTTGGAAACACCAGTTAGTCTAATCTGCATGTCTGCGGACTGTAGGAGGTATCTGGAGTGCACGGGCCACGGTGCCAACCCCTCCGCCACCATGCCACCTGCTGTAAAAGGCTTCTGGTTTTCTTTTCTGTATCGCAAGGAATCTGTGAGCAAGTTACAGTACAATCGGTGAAAAGCCGAAAACACCTCTAAAGTGCACTCTTACACTGACAGGATAACTAAGCATGGCGACTACCCTGTTTGTAACAAGTGCCACAACATATTATTATTCTGATGGCACTGACGGGTTCATTGACACAAATATTTACCTTGGAGAGACAGGCTAACTATTTTCATGTTACATGGTGTTGCAGGTAATCCATCATGTTGTGCTGTTTGTCGTGTTCTGAGAAATGCACGTACAGTTTTGTGAATGTTAAGGGTGATTCAAGAAACCCTCACAAAAACTGTCATTCAAAGCTTTAAAAACTCACAGGCTGTAAATAATGTCGACTTGAACTTCAGGTGTTCTGCTGAAATCAAAAGTCACATATCACTCGACAAATGAAAATAATGAGCCTTGTGTTTGAATCATCTGATTATATTCATAAAATATGTGTGGAACATATTAAAAGGCTCTACTCTCTAATTTCTTATAATAAGTTTGCAACAAATGAAATACAATTATTACGCTCATTTCTAAAGTTTCTTCCAAAGTTCTTGTTCCATTGGCAGATCACTTTGCTTCTTTTAGGAAATCAATCCCCCAAACTAACAAAGTTATAAACAATCATGTTCCATTTTAGTAACATTTGACTAGAAACAAGTTTATTAATTGTAGATTTAGTTTGTTGCAATCTTATTTTGAGAAAGTACTGATGCATTTAACTACACTAGCAGTCAAAAGTTTGTACACCCCTTCTAACTCCATGGTGCATCCTGATGTTTATTTCTTTCTACACTGTGAAACAATACTGAAGGCGTTTATCCAAACTACACAATAATCTCCTCTGAACAGTTGATATTGAGATGTATCTGCTACTTCTGCTCTGTAAAGCTTCATAATGGCTCTAATCTGAGGTGCTGGTTGTTAATTGGTGATTTCTGAGGCTGGTGACTCTAAATGAACTTCTCCTCTGTAGCAGAGCTAAGTTTTGGTCTTGCTTTCCTGGGAAGGTCTTCATGAGAGACAGTTTCATCATGGAGCTTGATGGGTTTTACAAACACACTCGACACAATACTGTTCTTGTAGGAACTGTTCCAGAACAGCCGACCTTCATGTCTTAGAATAACACCTGACTGTTTACTTAATTACCTAATGCCATGTGTGTTACTTCATGAATCCAGTATTGTTCTAGAATGTAGAAAATAAATCCAAACTTTTGACTGGTAGTAATCATTCTGGTTCAGACACATTCACATATCATACAAACTTCTATAATTCCTTTTGGTTGTGTAAAGTTGCTTTGTGACAATGACTGTTGTTAAAAGCGCTATACAAATAGAATTGAATTGAATACTGTATGTTTAACACTAAGATATAATTTTGTTGCAGTGTATTATGGTGTGTGTGTGTGTGTGTGTGTGTGTGTGTTATACTGTGTGTAGATACACTATATGGCTGAAGGCCTGGGGACACATGACCGTTACACAATTATGTTCCATCCCGTTCCAGATCGATTCCATCTTCCTGTTATCAACTCCACACTTTTAGGTAGATTTTGTTAGATTTTGTAGCAAAGGCGTTCCAGTTCCAGTTGAACCCTATGCTGTTCAGTGGGGTTAAGGTCAGTAAGGTCTAGTAACACCCTAACTCAGGGGTCTGTGCTGAAGTTCTTCTGCTCAAACCTCCTAAATCTATGTGTTCATGGAGCTCACATTGTGCTCAGGGGAATGGAACCGCTGTCCAGTGGAAGGAAATGATAAATCTACAGCTTTTTATACAATGACATTCTGTACAATGTAAAACAGTCTGAGACTTCACCATCTGGTGTTGACCTTCACTAATGCAACGTGCTGATTGTTTTATTGATTGATTGACTGATTAGTAATAAAGAGCTGAAAGAGGCGGGAAAAAATATTCTTGGGACACGAATCCATATAATCTGGACGGCTTGATAATCAGTGGCAGCTTGTCTATGCGGTAGCGAGTTACAGTGTGGAATATCAACAACAAACTTCCTCGTTCATAACGGTACATTTTAAATTTCATTGAATTTGCTTCTTAACAAATTGGATACTTTTGTCAGCTGACGATCCACTTCTCGTCCAGTCGGTTCTTGATGTTGCGCAACCATGGGCGAGTAAGAGAACTGCCCCGATTTACATTGTTTTAAAGCGAATATTCTAATCTAAATATAAAACGTTCACACACAAAAGCAAAAACGTAAAAGCAGACAGTGTGCCTGTTGTACAGAACTACTTCTGAGAGAGAGAGAGAGAGAGACAGGGGGATTGTGAAGTGTTTCAGCACACAGAGACAGAATGAAACAGAAATGACAGGACATGATGGACAGACAGAGGGATACGAGGAAGAAAGAAACTAAGGAAGACAGCGTCTCTCACCTTTCCAATGCCGCTTTTTTGGGCTGCTTTCGGGTCTTGCGTATGATCCCGACTGAATAAATGTACACTGAGACCTGCTGGAGCGCACGTTGTAGACTCTCACCTGTCTTTAGCGTACTGTGAGTGTGTCGGACTCTCTGCACAACAGTGATGTCGTCGTCCTTCTGCACCAAATCTATTGTCACACTCTACAAAGAGTGATTTGATGTTTCTGTGCCATTATACAGTTATTTAATAATGGAAAGAACCGTGTTCGAAACCATTTCTGTGTGTCTTTAATAGTGTCTAAAGTGGTCTGAAAAACCATAACAGTTCCATAACGTCAACAGCAAACATTTACTTTGACTGAAAAAGTGTGAAACTGCCTTTACTTCACAGATGTTGGTGACGTACACTCGTGCTGCGGTGAAATACCAGGTAGAAATACCGTGAACATGTCGCTTCACTTTGTCCATCACTTCAAAAGCTGTGAACCCTCCTCATATACAGTAGAGTAACAAAATTACAAATGGTGCGGCATTGCGGTAAAAAAAAGCAGAAAAAAAAACTGTAAAGAATCACTTTTTACACATCTCCATCATGTTAAATCAAAAGACAAATATTTCAAACTTAAAAAAAAAAAAGGAATCTGAATTCCTGAAATGAAAGAAGAAATAAAGTAAAAAGTCAAAGCTATGTCCTTATGGCTTATGAGTGCTGGAAATACAAGTTCACACTTCATCTCGACGGTCACATCCGCAGACGTCTCACACGTGTCCACTCGAACCAGCGACTGAAATGTTTTCATTTGTGCTCAAATTTCATACAGTTTCAGGAAACATCATGAGATCCAGGTATCCCCAAACCCATCGTGTGTCTCGTTCAGAACACTGGAAACAATGGAAATAATGTGCAAAGGCTCACTCTGATTAACCGGTCACTCCGGTGTAAACACGTGAAACGTACGAGACGACTAATCATACCTGTAATGAGCTAAAGCGGGTGTGCTGGAACAGAGAAAAACATGAAGAAACGCACCTGTGTCTCAAACGGCATACTGCTGTATAATCACAAACGATGCCCTGTGTACCCGAGTAGCGCGCTACCTGAAGATTCATACTGTAGTGACATCAGAGACGGCTGGCTGTGACGTCCAACATACTGTAACGAGCGCGAGTGTGTTAGGGCTAGAGCTGCACAGCAGTACGGAGCAGAGCAATTATCCACGCGCAATTCATTTATAGGTACTATGATATATATGTATAGTCAGGAGTTTATGTAGGGTTTGTCAGTCATCTATCGATTTGCTCTTTTTTATTTTTATTATTTTTTTTAGATGTTCTCCTCATGCTTGGTGGGTTTCCTCCAGGTACTCCAGTTTCATCCCACAGTTCAAAGTTGAGCAGGTGGCTAACTGACTGTTTCCAAATTGCCCGTACTGTGCGCATGTGTACCCTGCGATGGTGGGCGTGCCCCGTCCTCATGCCCGACGCCTGCAGGCCTCCCGTGACCCTGTCAGGATATGCGTTGTAGGAAATAAGAGAATAAACAAACCTTTGTGGTAAAGAAATATCGGCAAACATCCTATTTATGGTCTCATTTGTGCTGTTATTTGCTGTTAGCCTCGATAAACATATGTCAATACTCTTAATGTGCATGGCGCAGGTCAAACCGCAATCGCGTTATGTGTCTGGATAATCTCAGATTTTGAAAAAATATTTTTTTTGTATCAAACCATGGTTGAGCTAAGGCGATGTAAATGATAATAAAAATGATGTTGGGATAAGGACTACACACACATTTAAAGGCGGATCTTCAGTTGTGTTTGTGACGACTAAATGTTTCCAAACTCCAAGTGTGAGAAACAGAAAGGATGGAACGCATCAGGTTAAAATAAATAAATAAATAAATAAAAGTCTGTAGATCTGTCATCTGTCCTTTTGGGTAATTTGTACTTTGATTCGACAATGTGTGCTTAATTGTTTCTCCTCGTTATCAGTTAATAATTCACCTCGTTTGCTTTCTAATGCTTTCGATGCTCATGACGTTCCACTTTAAATCTCAGAATCTAAGAACATGTATTATTCTTACAACCATTGTTGTGCTTGGTTCCACCAAAATCCAAAGTGATCCTCATTAAGACAACAGCAGTTCCTCTGATCTACTGTACAAGGCGAGCTAAATAAAAGAGTTTATTTGTTTTAGCCTTAAACGACGAGAGCCTTTGCTTATTTGCACCAGCCGTCCCTGAGTGACATTTCACTCGAGGCGCGTTCCTCACATCACTGACCGTGTCTCAGAACAGCCTCCACACGACACAGCTGCATGGAACAGGTTGGTTTTTCAGTGCATTAACGCTGCGTTAACATCTCGCGCTACTCGGGAAGTACACCGTTTGAAACGCAGAGTGTGTGTTAAGGGTTTGCCAGAATGCCTGGAGTAAAAACAATCCATCTAATTTAAGGCAGAAAAGTGGGATTTCTCTAAAACTGATCGGGTCAAGGACGACGTTTAAGCGACTGGTTGTTCAGGATGATTAATAAGCCAACGAACTGAAGTCTTACTCGGCATGTGATGCGTGAAAATGACATGCGGCACAAAAAAAAATCACTGCTCGACCGACGGCGAGGCTGATGAACGCGCGCGCCTGTGGAGTAGCCGGCGTGGCGAGACTCTGGAGCCGCGGTCCTGGAGCCGAGTCCCGCTGCGCTGTGCTTCCTCGTCACACCTGTCACATGATCTTTTTTTCGATCACAAGTAGTACACGCGTATATATAGAGACACTGACGGCGAGTGAGATTATTCAGACTTGACAGTATATACAGTGTAAAGTATATAGTAATTACAGCGTGTTTGCCCTCATCCTCCGTAAAGGGAAGAGCTGCAGGAATGCTTGTGTAGACTGTGAGTGTGTGCCACCGTACAAGAGAGTCGCTGTAGGAATGTAGGGTTAGTTATCAACTCTGTAAATGCAGGACACGCTGCTTCGTCCCCGGCTGGTTAAAAAGTCTTCTTCCCCAGTCGAGCTCGGGGCTACGAGGAACGCGTACGCAAACACACGTGGCTTTATTCATCTCCTGGCCTGTGGTTCCAGTGATAATCCATGAGTTCTCCTTGTTAAACTCCTCTGACAGGACATTCCGTTCACTAAAATGTCTTGGTGCCGTTTCCCAAATCCCTCCGTTACCAGAACGAGAGATCTGAAGAGGGGTCCTGCTCCTCGCGGCGCTTCAGACGAAGGATGAGAAACCTGTGAGAGGAGTACGCGAGCCTGGCGCGGGCTGGCCAGCGGGCGTGTACACTCCTCCCACGCTGTGCTGCGTCACGACAGTCTGATAGTAGCCCTCGCCGTCCGCGCTGGCGCACTCCTCATACGCGCAGGCCAGCGTATCCTTCAGGCCTTTCTGCTGCCGCTTCCACGAGTTGAAATAAGACGGGTCGCTCATGTAGTGATTCACGAACGAGTGCTTGATCGGCTCCTCCTCACACTCGCTGTCTGTAGCCTGGAGGTCAAGGAGCACAAAGTCAGATTATTAAAAGCGCTTCTATTGTACGCATCTAATCACGATTCTTTTTTTGTTCCTTTCAGCTAATAAAGCTACATCGAGAATGTCTCAGTGTGTGTGTGTGTGTGTGTGTGTGTGTGTGTGTGTCTTTTTAAAGACTCTGACCTCAGACTCTGACAGTTCTGCAGCTCTTTCTGTAAGTGCTGTGGAGTCCGTGGACACCGCACCGTTGTAGTTGTTGCAGATGTCCTCGTCTGAGTAGTGCAGACCGGCAGGGTTGGGCCGAGGCGGGGATCTAGACGACACGCGGGAACATAGATCGTCAAAATTAATACATTTAACCTTAAGTTAATGGTCTGCTTTCAGCTATTTGAAGAAATCCAGAGTTCTGTAAATACACTGCCATTTCAGAAAGGCCACATTATTGAGAGAAATCAAGCAAAGAAAACAACTAAGGAGATTTGAAACTGAGTTAAGAACCCTTTAACACATCATCAGACCCTGGACGGACAGTGCTGAATTGTCAAATTTGTGGAAGAAACACGGCTGGAAAAAAAAAAAAAAAAAGGAAAATCATGAGTGGTGATCACTTTAACACTTGGAGGTGATGAAGGTGAATATCCATATACTGTATGGGAATGATGGTCAGGTGTCCACATACTTTAGGGTATGTAGTAGTCATTTTGATATTCAGTCACACACACACACACCTTGAAAAATTAAGCACATTGTGAATTATTGAATAATTCCACACAATTATATAAGCTATATATATATATATATATATATATATATATATACACGAGTGTGTTCTCACCTGGTGCCGTTCTTTCTCAGGAAGGAGCTTTTCACATGCATGGGTCTGCTGTTCAGCTCGAGAGCGGTGAAGCCTCCATTGTCCAGTGTGACCCGCTCCTCTACCGTGGACACAGCTTTACCTGCGGCGATTAGCATATCATCATCACGGCAACACACGCATCAATAACTAACACAGTAACATTCAGCAGCTCCGTGTCACGAAGTGAGTGTGAGGTGGTGGAGCTGCATGACACCGTGGTCTTGGTCACACCTGTTCCACAACTCCTGTACTTCTTGTTCTGCCCGTGCAAGATGAGGCCGAAAACGATCATCAGCAGCAGGATCAGCGCGCTCAGAGCCAGGATTATCAGAAACCACCACTCTTCATAAAACGGGGTGTCCATCTGGGCTGTGAGAGGGGAGATGCACCGATAAAGAGAGAGAGAGAGGAAGAGAGAGAGAGAGAGAGAGAGAGAAAAAATGCCTTTTAATTCTCCTTGAAAAACAAAAGCCACACAGTGCAGTTGGTGCAATAAATAGTGGTAGCTTCTCCAGTTCCAAATGTCAACTATCCCCTGGAAAATTAATCAATGTGTACAGTTTTCTGGGATTCAAGGGCCAGAAGTATTGGAACACTCAGGGAAAAACAATCAACGGTGCTCGTTACAGTGAGACGCTTATTGAAGAGCTGAAGACTAAACTTCGGATCAAACACAGAGGACCGTTCGCTATTTAAATGATGAAGATAATTATGATGAAGAACTGTAGACAGCGGTGCATTTGTGGCTCACAGCTCAGCTTGGAACATTTTTAATGAGGAAATATGAACGTTTGTTGACAGACAGACAAAGTAAAGCAAAGCTAAGAGATTATGTCGAAACATGATGTATTCTTCTTGTCTAAAAGTTAATTAAAATAAATTCTACAGCCAGAGTGTGGATAATTTTTTACTCATTCTCATAGTAATTTGTTTGCCTCTCTTGAGGTTACTTAAACCCGCTCACTGCCTTATTTAGCTTCGTGGGTTTATCCCAGCACCTAGTGGTAAAAATGGGAACTGCAACAAGCACTACTGTAGGTCTATTGGCGAGGGAACCGCACTGTTCCATGTTGAAGGGAAGAGCGTTAGACAGTACAGTTAAGGACAGATTTTTTTACGGAGTCATGTGGTATAAAAACATAACAAACTGAACAAAGCATGCTTAATGAATACTAAACCCGCTCTCGGTAAACCAATCAGCATGCTCGGTTTTTTTTTTTTTTTTTTTTTTTTTACCACATGACCCCTGTAGGGGCTCTGTAGGTTTTCCAAATTGTGTTAGTTAATGAAAATTATTCTATGACCACCAGGATCATGTTGTATAGTTCATTTGAAGATGTAAATAAATAAATTAGGAGTGTACAGCATATACATGTACAGTATGATATACAGAAGCATTTCTATTGTAAGGTATATTGCAAAAGCTGAAAGCAGAGTTATAGAGCAGATAATGTCGCCCATGCAAAGGCAGATAAGGAAGATAAATGTTTTTTTTTCCCTCCAGTGTCAGAATATTTTGAGCTAGTTTTAAATCTTTTATGTGGTTTATGAATTTTGGCTGAAACCTGGCAACCCGGCTCAATGATAATAATCCCATTTATAATGAGCCTGTAGACGGTTTGCTGGATGACTTTATGCTCTCATATCTCAACGGGAAATTGTGTGTTAGCCTCTGGACTTCATTTGTTGGATTCGTTTTGTCATAATTAATGTTTTCATGCAACACTAACATCTTCGGTCATAAGTCGCTGCTGACGGTAAAACGCATGAGTGATCTCCGTTTCTGTAAGTAAGCTGATTATCTCTAACAGACTCCTGTAACCCTGTTCTTTCATACAGCTTTTATTTTCTCAGTTATTTTATGGCTATAAGCACCAGTATCTCTACTAAACAGTCAGATGAAAAGTTCCCAGATACCAACACGTTATCAACTTCACCATCAAACCCGAAACCCCTGATAGCGCGGCCCTCCCTGAACACGTCTGTTCCACTACAGCTTAAATGGAAGTCACCTTCAGCAGATGGTTTCACATTTCATTTCCTGGTGAAATTAGTCATGGGAATTGCTGCCAGGATGTGGAGAAGAGGTAGAGAAAAATGCTGTGATGGGGTGTAATTCTCCTCTCGCTCGAGCTTTTTACCTGAGAGAGCCGGAGAGAAAGTGGCCCAGATATGCCAACGATCTAAAGACACATCTCCTGACAAGGTCTGACTGACTGCTTGACAACAACGCTGAGACGAACTGACAAGGGCTCAGAGGTAGACGATGATGCCTGTGGTATGAAAGGTTCAGTCTGGAGATTCATGACCCTCTTAGATAACCTTCAGGCTTTGATGCATACACAGAAGTTGAGGTTCTTTATGCTGGTGCACAAAGAACATTTGACAGTATGTACACCTCATGACTCAAATTTAAATCACGGGATGAATGAACGAATGAATCACAAAAGAGTGTGTCCTAAAAAGTTACTTTAAAAGATTTCTAATGCCAAGCATGCAGCACGAATGCTTTTGTAAAGTAAGTAAGTTTATTATGTTTATTATGATGTGTACCTGCATTTATTTGGATGAAAGCCAATACAGATTGAAGCGCTGCTGCTACACCACCCCATGTACCGTATACATAACCGTTAAACAAGATTAAATATTAACCAGGATATCGCATAAGTGATGGACCATTCTCAACACATGAGTTATGAGTATGAGTTTTGGACTACATATACTGTACATTCTTTAACCACTGTATGCTGGAACTTACAACTGTATAGTTACAAACTTTTTTCTATGCCTTAATTATTTACGTCATCCTCTACCCCTTCATCAGTATCAGTAGAGGCGTTTAGATGGACCTTAATATCCCAATAATCATAATAAAAGCCCAATCTAAGTAAAAGTGCATCGTGTGATCACTTCAGAGTGTGTGCTAGTCACCATAGGGTGTGTGCAGCGCAAGAGTGTGTGTACCTGCCGGACAGACACTTCAAACAGCAGGCAAAGAGGCAGACAAATGTCACTGATTTCACACTAGAACTAAAGTCGATCACATAAAAGTCTCCTTTGAAGACGAGTTCATCAGCATAAGAGTTGGTCCGTATGAATGATTACATGACAGTTTTTTCGCCTGAGTAACCTGATTGGACGAGAGCCATTTCACGAGTACTGTTATTAGACAGTAACGGCACCGCGACATTTAACTATATGGTGCTAATCATAACACAGAAGGCAGGATTTATCAGAAAAGATGGGAAGACAACTTCTAAACCCAACTTCTTCTTCCTCTTATTCTTCTTTTTCTGTTATATTTTCGTCTACGCATGTCAAAAAAGTTACCTACTGATTACATGAACGCACATTGTATCTCTAATCTGAATGATTTCATTTCGGCTTGGAGAAACGCTCTTGGCTAGGAGTCGGTCGGTGCACTGTTCTCAATCCAGCCGTCACATTAACACTTCTTCACCTGACCTGACACACTCACATCAGCACCACGTACAGTACAGTACAGTACAGTATAGTACAGTACAGTACAGAACAGAACTCTATCGTGGCTCCTCCACTACTCCTCTGGTGGTCCCTTTCCCTTGATGGATGGCGCAGAGAGGCTCTGAATAAACGTGTCTACCAACAGATGGACTAGAAGGAGTAAATTTTAATCTACAATCTCCTGATAAACTAGCCATCTCACATGGAGTGTGTAATGAATTCCTGACAAAATAACTGTTTTCTTTTACTCGCTTGACAAGCAATAAATATGATAAGCCACTCCTGATGTTAAACGGCTGCACTGCAGTTCCCTAGGTGATTCTGTCAAAGAAAATACATGAATATTTCGAAATAAAGACTTCAGAACACTCTTTCCTTTATGAAACTGATGTCCACCCATATGCTGACAAATGTCCCCGATATTATCAGATTGTACGAGTCACACTGTGAATGCCAGTTAAACTTCACTAATGATTTAGTGTGAAAATTTTATCCAGTGTTGTGTTTCTCTATGGATGATTAAAAGAAAGTCTTATAATATGTATTTATTGGTTTATTAATACAGAATGAAACTAACCAGCCGAGGTATTCCACAGATATAACGGACAGAGTTCTGTACATGGTGAGATGACACTGTGTGAGTGGCATCTAGGAAAGGAAAAGGTTTTGTAGCAGCAGGCTCCATTTAGGAGGGGGAGGGGGAGGGGGGGGGTTTCTGCCATCACTAAAATTAAAATTGAGTCTGTTTAATTAAATGATTCGTGCACTTGCACGCATTGCACAAATGTTCAGTCTGGACCGTCTTCACTATAGAGACAGACTGGGAGGAAATCCACAGGCCATAGTGCTTCTTTACAATTATTATAGAATTCAAACTTTCTCTCTGCTTCCACATGAATGGAGTCACACACACGTCTGCTTTTATGCCACAATCAGAGTGTGTGCCAGTCACCATAGGGTGTGTGCAGTGCAGCGGTGTGTGTATCGGCCGGACAGACACTTCAAACAGCAGGCAAAGAGGCAGACAAATGTCACTGATTTCACACTAGAACTAAAGTTGATCACATAAAAAGTATCGCTTGTCTCCTTTGAAGACGAGTTCATCAGCATAAGAGTTGGTCTGTTTGTGTTCTTTGATGAAAGAGACAGCCGTATGAATTATTACACAACAGTTAATTTTTCACCTGAGTCACATGATTGGACATGAGGCATTCGGTAAGTGCTGATAATAGACAGTAACAGCACTGTGCTGTGTAACTATCTGTATGACTGGGCGTGTCCCAGATGTTGTCCAGCGGTTAATGACACTACCTGTGTGTCTCAGCGTGGGTGAGAGTGGGTCTGTTCGGTCCGCAGAACTGAGGAGAGAGCAGCTGCCTGACTACACCCACATTCTCACCCAGTCACAGAAGCACTTTCAGCAACAACACACATCTGATAACGTTATGACGTCTTAAACACCACGTCGTCTCTGCATTAATCGCTTCTAAGTCATTCTGAATGGACTCTGAACCGTCTTTGTTGTTCTAATATGAGGTACAAAGCTGAATACTAACAAAAGGCCGAATCCCAAATCCCTCTCTAACCCCTGATCAAGGGCACTACTTGGTGTGTGGACCTACATAGTGCACTAGCTTTTTTTTTTTTAACACTATTCGGGATTCGACACCAAAACCTGGATGTTAACGGAGCTGATATTCTAAAGCGTAATAAGTGGAAATATAAAGAGAAACTTGAATACATGGTACCGTTAAGAATTTTAAACACTTTCACCCACGTTAATTACACGCACTGTCGCTCGCTAACAGTCAGTCCAACAGTCCCGGTTAGTCAGTTCCACCAGTTGTGAAAGGATACGGTACAAGTCAAAAGTTTTGTTTTGTTTATTTTCTACATTCTAGAACAATACTGGAGATTTCAAATCTACGAAATAACATGGCAGTAGGTGAATAAGTAACAACACTAACAGTCGGGTGTTATTTTAAGACATGACGATCAGCTGATCTGGAACACTTCCTACAAGAACAGTATTGTGTCGAGTGCGTTTGTAAAACACATCAAGCTCCATGATGAAACTGTCTCTCATGAAGACCTTCCCAGGAAAGCAAGACCAAAACGTAGCTCTGCTGCAGAGGAGAAGTTCATTTAGAGTCACCAGCCTCAGAAATCACCAATTAACAACCAGCACCACAGGTTAGAGCACTCGTGCACAGTATGACCTTGAGTGTTATATAGCCGAATTGACGCTCTCGTGTAATTGTAAGCGGCTACACATTTCCACTTCCGTGTCTGGCGAGGGTTCGATCATGTGCAGCTTCTGAGGTGAAACTGGGTGTGTTGTTCTGCAGCCCGTTTCGATGTCGGCTGAAAGCTCAGTGCGACGTCCGCAGTCGGGTACAGACACTCTGAAGTGTTATCCCAGTACATGTTTTTTTTTTTTTTTTTACTTATATCAAGTCTCAAAGTCAGCAAATACACGGCCTTAAGCTCCGAGGTTCAAGCTAGAATATTTTCAGGAACACATAAGACGGTCACAGACACAGCACTCGGACTAAAATCACACCGTGTTGAGATGTTGATGTGGACAGATGGACAGGTTTTGTCATACCTTCTGTCTGTAGAGCTATTCTCTATTAGTCAGACAATCCAAATTTGGATCTAAGGACGAGCAAATTTACAAAGAGGTAATTTAGCTAATGTGGAACATCTAGAGGAAAGTGGATCCATTTGTGAACAGATGGTCAATTTACTGTCCAGTGCAACATTCTGGCTCGACAGATCATGGGTTCATCTGGTACAGGTTTTGTAGGAGATCCCTCAATGCCAGCAACCTACTGGACCAGAACTGCAATCCAGCGTAAACAGATCATGAGGACACAGCAGACCATATTCTGTGAAATTCTGGTTCCTGCTCCTGGAAGGAACCATTGTGTTTAAGTTTGCAAGGAAACAGACACATCTTTATGAGCGTGCATGCTTCACATATGCGGTGACTGTATACAAAAAGCGGAAGACATGTTTTTTTTTTTTCACTAATGTGTGTCTCTGTCCTGGACAAGTTTTTCACAGAGCTTGATTTCTCCACTTAATGTTTTATATGAATGGTATGTACAGCATGTAGCTTCCTCCTGGGCAGCATAAGTAGAGTAACAGTAGTGAACATTTGTGAACGCACAAGACAGAACTCGTTGCGTCATCTTCACCAGATCTGACAGGCCAAATGTTGCATTAGGACGGCCCATGTGCCTTTTAGTCCCTCTGAGCGATGCTTGTTCTCAGTAGTGAGAAATATCAGATGATCGAAAGATCAGAACCTGAGCTATTCTTACGCTTAGTATTGAACCTTATCGGACTGTGGAGCGATTCTCATTCTCAGAAAAGAAGTGTGTTAACACTTGTGATTATCACACTCAGCAGGGAGCAGTATCAACTCTGTGAGTGACTGTAGCTAAGAATAAAATAGAAAAAAAAAAAAAAAAAAGGGCTGTCTGTTACTGTCTGCTGAGGGGCTCCGTCATGACGAAATCTTTCAGCCAGACAGCTCTGATGAACAGAGAACCGCCCTGATGGTCCTCCATTCAGTCATAAAACCCACAGTTACGCATCAACAAGGGGTGTTCAAGTCAAACCGGGACTAGGACACAGCAGACTGTATTTCAGGAAGTTTTGGTTCTTAATCCTGGTAGGAGCCTCTGCATATACAGTAGGGACTAGAATAACAGAACACAGTCCTGAGAGTAAACATTCCCTTTATTTCTCTATATAATCCCCTGATACACTAATGCACTTATCCCAGTGTTTCACTAGTGCTTGGACACCATCAAGGTAGAAAGATTTCTCAGTACGCCAAAGCCACGAACAGACCTCACACCGGCCTCCCAGGAACTCCTTCAATTGGCCAAACTGGTGAAAATGCTTTGGATCGAGGTCAGAACTGTACAGGGGATGTGGTAATAACTCCCAGCAATGGGCAGTATGAGGTTGTGCATTGTTCTGCAAAAAAAATAAAATAAAAATCTGATCTGGTGATTAATGAAAAATGAAAACATTTCATTAAAGGAGTTCCGAGGAGACCAGTGTTTAGACATGAAGTAGTCGCAGCTCCGGCATACTGAGAAAACTTTATACCTTGATGCCCAAGTACTAGTGAAACACTGGGATAAGTGCATTAGTGTAGCAGAGGATTATATAGAGAAATAAAGGGAGTTTTTACTCTCAGAACTCTTTTGTACATTAAAAAGTTCCAGTTTGACTCAAAGACCTTCTTAAAGACCTTCCTACCTGCTCAGAAGTCCTGATTCATGTGAACATACAGTACAGACCAAAGGTTTGGACACATCTTCTCATTCAAAGAGGTTGAATTTGTATTATGGCAAGAAAAAAGCAGCTAAGTGAAGAAAAAAAACGAGTGGCCATCATTACTTTAAGAAATGAAGGTCAGTCAGTCCGAAAAATTGGGAAAACTTTGAAAGTGTCCCCAAGTGCAGTCACAAAAACCATCAAGCGCTACAAAGAAACTGGCTCACATGCGGACCGCTCCAGGAAAGGAAGACCAAGAGTCGCCTCTGCTGCGGAGGATAAGTTCATCCGAGTCACCAGCCTCAGAAATCGCAGGTTAACAGCAGCTCAGATCAGAGAGCAGGTCAATGCCACACAGAGTTCTAGCAGCAGACACATCTCTAGAACAACTGTTAAGAGGAGACTGTGTGAATCAGGCCTTCATGGTAGAATATCTGCAAGGAAACCACTGCTAAGGACAGGCAACAAGCAGAAGAGACGCGTTTGGGCTAAAGAACACAATAAAGAACACAATAAAGAAAACAATAAAGAAAACTCTTTGACTAAGAAGGTGTGTCCAAACTTTTGGTCTGTACTGTACAACAATAGAGTCAGAATGAAAATAAATATCCACATTATTAAATAATTAATAATTAACCTGACCCTGACCTAGCTGCCATTGTGTTCAGGTCCCAAATGACTCCTTGTTCTAACCGTCTGCATGTGAAAGGTCATGACGTTTCCTTTGAAGTCTTTTAAAGTGCATTAAGTTTCAGGCTGGATTGCAGGAAGTTTATAAATAGAACACTAATGAGTTCATGCGCAAAGAGAAATGATCAGACTCGAGGAAAACTGCAGGTTTAAGTGGCTTTCTAGATATATTCAACTTGAATAAACAAACCAGCATGAGAATGAGAAGCCTGTTGATTAGACCTCACGCCATGAGCAGTGAGAAGGGAGAAAGGCGTATTTACCCGACATGGCAGCAGAGGGCGCACTCGGTTCGCCGTAGCCGTACTCGTTGACGGCGAGCACTCTGAACTGGTAGCTGACTCCGTGACGCAGTCGCTCCAGACTCACAGTGTGGGAGGTGCTGGAGGGGGGCAGGTGCCTAACAAAGGTGTCCCACAATCCTTCATCTGCAGGACAAAGCCACAGTCACGGACAAAGAAACGCCACGCAGTGCAGTCTCTCAGACATTTGTCTGCTCGGCCCCGGGTGCAGCACCATGCAGTACATTTTGTATAATTGTGAAACAGGATGAGGGCAGATATAAATAAATGCTGTGTAATTAAAATATTATTAGACGCTTATTCTATGTTTTTTTCTGAGGCAAGCTGTTGCTACTCGTTTGCATCAGACATGTAAAACGAGCCCGAGCTTATAATCTGCTGCGCGCAACATTTGCCTGATGAGTACTGGTACACACCTGAAGGGCGCGCCTCGATGACGTAGCCTGTCACGCGTCCGTCTCCCGCGTCTCCAGGTATCCAGTCGATGGTCAGGCCAGAGGCAGACTTACTGACTGATGTTTTGAGAGGAGATCCGGGAGATCCTGCATTAAAAAAAAAAAAAAAAGATTCCTCAGCTCTCAGCTCTGTAACAACCTCTTTCTTTGCTTTTTCTTTTTTTTTGCTTTAACATGTCGATACACAGTTAAACCTAAATAGAGGTTGCTCTCCAATGTATTTCAGACTGTCACTGCAGATAAGAGTTAACGACCACGTGCGATTGTTGCATGGACAAAGTTAACCGAAGCATGAAATGGAGCCTTGAACGGTCTGACCCTTGCACTTACACTTCTGTCACCTATTGACTCGCGCTCAATTAAGCATTTCTGCTGCAGACATGTTACTGTATGCATTGTGTGCCGTGTTAAGCTGCCTGACGCGGTGTGATTTGTCGTCTGCTCACGGCTCGCACACCTTGCACGGGTCCCGCTGTGATGTTGGCCTCGGCCTCGGGGCCGTAGCTGATGGTTTTGGCTTGCACGCGGAAGCAGTAGGTCACCCCCTTCGCCAGGTCTCGCACCTTTAACCAGCGCTGCCAGCTCCCCCGGATGTCCACTGTCACCACTTTACTTATGCCTACACACACACACACACACACACACACACACACACACACACACACACACACACACACACACACATTGATATTACCGTTACCTATAGATTACAATGAACTCTTTCTGTGAATGTTAAAAAGCAATTATCATAATTTTCAGCTGCAGGATAAAGTGAAGGAAAAACATCACATGACAGAACTGGAACAGTGGCTTTGTAATGAGTTTCAGCAACAAGATGCTGTTTATGAGCCAATTATAATTTATGTGAGAAAACCTAAAGAACTATGGTCCCCTGAGGGCTCGTTGGCACTTGATCAGTAACTCAGAGGTGTACACAACGGCTGGCATCTGTTCTGTTTACTGTGCTGTGAATAATCATACCGATAAAAGCAGCTAAATTAATGACAAAAACATGTTGTTAAAAAAACGACGGTGTACCACTTCTGGATCGTAACAGGACATAGGGCGTACCGTGAATAGGAGCGGTGGGCTCGTACACCACCCTGTAGCCCTCGACGACGCCGTTCGGCGACACAGGAAATCCCCACGACACGTTCAGAGTAGTGCTGGTGATTTCAGAGAAAGTAATAAAGCTAGGAGCACTGGGGGCTAAGGGAAAACAAGAAAGACACACACACACACACACACACACACACAGAGAGAGAGAGTAAGAGAACGAAAAAAGGAAATCTTTGGTGCGTGCTGAACTATAATGAAAATGAGCCCAAACAGATACACCATGTTAAGGAAAGCAATAAAGGCGACCACAGGTTTTTTACTCTCCGTACAATTAATTCACAACATTTGTCGCCTCCGTGTTCTCTGTTCAGCGTGTGCTCCCTGTTGCTTTGGGAAATGTCAACCAGAGTACGAGCTGCGGTGTTTCCATGGCTTGTGCTAATGAGGTCACATCCAGACCAGTGGAATAAAATCTGAACTCTGTGTGTGTGTGTGTGTGTGTGTTTTGTTTTTTCTCTTGTAGATGACTCATTGGGCGATTGTAGATCGCTGCCATTGCAGTGAACGAGAGCCTCGGGTCAAACGATTCCCCGTTAGTGACAACAGTCACAGAGAACATGATTTAACACGCAACACGTTATTCCGCTGAAATGAAACCGACCTGATTTTATCGTTTCCTTATTGTCGTGGTTTGGCTGCTGAACATACAGTAGCTTGTTCAGCCCATTCAGGTGGTCATGCGCGATGCATGAAGCTAGAGAAGGAGAAGGGACGTGATGCGATGCTGACCTGACTGGAGAGTGCGCCCCCTCCTGGGCTCACTGAGCGGACCATCTCCCGCCGCGTTGAAGGCAGACAGCTTGACCATGTAGTAGGTGTAACTGGTCAGGTTCTTCAGCCGCAAACTTGTCTCGGGCAGAAAGTGGATCTTCATCTTTTCCGTCTCGTTCTGGTTGTCCATCTCCCAGTAGAGAATCTGAAGGCAAAGCAACGCGAGTGGAAATGAATTTATTTATTTATTTAACCAAAATGTGAGAGATGCAATCAAAAAGCTGTCTCTGCATTGCATTCCATTCTAAGCCACGGTTCACTGCGGCTTCCTAAAAGATGGCAGATATTACAGTATGCACATATTCAATAAAGAGAAAAGTGTCAGGAAAATGGGGGAGAAAAAAACAAACAAAAAAAACAGTTGTGCTGTATTCATACATGGCTTCCCCTTTACAGTCTCTGTCCTGGTGTCATGCATTTTTCAGGAAGGATCTGCTTAACCCCTGACCGGGCATTATTATTTCACGGCCCAAATGAGCCGATCTTTTAAATACACCGTCGGACATGATTATCCATTACTGTGCAGTATAAAAGTGAAGACTGAAAGAGAGTTTATTCTGGTTATTTCTCATCCGCAGAGAGATGGAAATGAAAGAGATCGAGAATCGAGAATTTATTATTTTTTTTTTGTAAAAAAAACGGGAAAAAGGAGGAGGAGGAGAAATGATGACCTTGTAGCCCTGGATGATGCCGTTCTGTGTTTCCACAGGGGGCGGCTCCCACTGCACCTCCAGCTGGGTGGACGACACCGTGTTGACCTGGATATTCTGCGGCGCCACCGAGGGAGCTGAGAGAGCAAGAGAGGCAATAATATAAACACACAACCCACAATCACCACCCACGATACGACGTCCTGGCACCGGCACGCTTATTGACATGTGCTTACTTCAGAAAACACACTTACACTCACGAGCTGAAAGCTAAGACGGATTACCGTGAAAAAAAAAAAAAAAAAAACTCATTTCAGTTTCATCTCCAGATGGGCTGAGGGGTGTGAGAACTAACAAGCACTCCAGGAACACGGATCACACTGACAAACCGAGCTGCATTCCACACTGATCTCTGAGCTGATCAAAACTAGAGAAATATTGCATCAGTCAAACCTTTAACACCAAAGGAGACTGAAGCATGCCGGTGTGTTCGCTTCCATTTCTTCTACAGAAACCCCACATAATTGTGTATAGAAATGATGATGGTGAAATAATCAGTGAGTCACATGATTTTAGAGTCACATTATAAACAGCTTCATATTTAATTTTACAGTACGTAGTGTACTATAAAAGATGTTAACGCCAGGTCAGATAAAGTCTACTATATACAGTAAAGGCCAAACCAGAACACTGTATAGTCAAAAGTATGAGTTGCGAAAAAGCATCCTGAAGTTGAGGTGATGCTTTCCGGGTCAGAGGTCAGAGGTCACTACTGTAGGTCTCTAGCTGAATGAAGTGATTCAGAAATCTGGCTACCATTATCATGGAAAAGTTTCATCCACAAACATGATTTAAAAATCCGTTCGCTCTAATATAATCAGGGAAAAAATATTTTTTTCAACTTTCATGTAGGCGGTTCAAGCCACGCCTACGCACAAGGCTCTCATTTGCATATGCAAATGAAGTGACCTGCTCACATTTTCATATGAACCACATGAAAAATACATCCTGTTGTAAAAACAGTGCAGGCAATGCATTCATCATGGGAGCAGTACGGCCAAGCAACGCGATGCATACACCTAAAACTCAAACCCTGGTCTCAACCTCAGCTACCAAAATGAATATTAACTCTAAATATAAATGGAACACACACACACACACACACACACACACACACACACACACACACACACACACACACACGATAACTCTAAATATAAATGGAACACACACACACACACACACACACACACACACACACACGACACATAAGGGATTAGGAATGTTGACATTAATGCATAAATAAAATTTTTGTAAAAGGGGCGTTCAAGTCAATCTGGGACTTTTGATCGTATAGAATAACAGAACACAGTTCTGAGAGTAAACACTCCCTTTACTTCTCTATATAATCCCCTGATACACTAATGCACTTATCTCAGTGTTTCACTAGTGCTTGGACACCATCAAGGTAGAAAGATTTCTCAGTACGCCGAAGCCACGAACAGACTGCCTGCTTCACACCGGCCTCCCAGGAACTCCTTCAATTGGCCAAACTGGTGGAAGTGACTTGGATCGAGGTCAGGACTGTACGGGGGATGTGGTGATAACTCCCAGACGAGTTCCTGTACTGTGCGAGTGGTGTTGGTGAATGAGTGTGTGTACAGTTCACACACACAGATACGTCTCAGGTGCAAGTTAGTGACAAATTATCCATTGATTTTTAACGATCAGGCGTTCCACTCGCTCAGTGTTCACGGGAACGTCTGCAGTGAGCTCCGGGTCACCTCGGCCGGGATCGTCATTCACGCATGTACAGACTTCTTTAAAACGTTCAAATGTTTTACTGCGACTCAGAGTCTCATCACCGTACTGCGTTTGAAGTCTTCTGAAAATGTCAAACGTTTTTTACTCTCACATTTACAAGAAATTTCAACACAATAACCGGTCTGACTTGAACGTCCCTCGTATAAATATAGATACTAAAATGAAGTGTGCGTTGCTGTTTCTCCCTCTCGTCTGGTCTGCTGGTTGATGTGGCCGAGCTCCTGACCCATGGTCTGACCCTTAGCCAGAGAATTCTGCCTGGTTGCAAATATATACAGTATGTACAGCATACACACACACACACACACACATGCAGTCCTTAAGCCCCCCCTTCTCCTCCTTGAGTGGTGCCAAAAGTTAATCATTAGGAAATTTGTCTATTTGTTTGGCCATCTCCGTTCCTTCTGCTGGGAGTAATCTCCCTGCCTGACCCCCTCTAATGATGCTGTTAATAACCTGATGTGGATAACCCTGTGCAGCTCCGCCAGCTGCTTGAATTTCTTATGACAGATTCATATTTACTGCTTCATTAAGCCTCTTACGAGAGCTGAAAGAAGTGCAGGAAAGGAAACGTCAAACCTGCTCTCGATAACAACGCCTTTCCATCGCCCCCCCCCCAGTTTCCAGATTCTGATCAGGGATAAGGATCGCGGCGATAATGCAGAGTGCTGCCCGAAAATGCCCTCAACACCGCCGAGTTTCCAAAAGCATGTTTTTGCCTGCTGTGATATTCAGGATTAAATTAGAACCCAAGCTTTGTAGAAAACGATCTGCGTTCGATATTCGTGAGCGGGTCGTCCAACTGAGGCGCTAAAGCGTCTTACTATCAGCCAGAGGATTTTTATGTTTGTAAGCTTTCATCAGAGGCTCCAAATTGAAGACGTGCCGGGCTGAGTCGGCACCGAACGGAGCCTTTTTGTAAATCCTAACCCGTAATGCGGAGCAGCAATTAGAGTCTGGCTTCTCATGGTGGTTTCTGACGTCGTCGTGTCCTGTCCCGTCCTGCTGTTTGGCGGCTCATTAGATACGGAAAGCTGCTCGGGGTTCAGCTTTCTGCCAGGCAAATGGAATATTGCATGGCGAATAATTGCACTGAACGTTGGCTGTTTTTAGCGACGAGGCGAGTCGGGTCGAATTTGAAGAGCACTCAAATCCACCACTTCATTTCTTTTCGATTGAAATGCCAGAGCAATGGAGAAGGGTAATATTTTATGCTTAGATATATTACTGCTCAGTGGTGGGATCACTAGCATGAAAGTCAGAGTCTCTCTTAAAACGTAGAGGTAGTCTAGGTGTGTGCGGGTGTCTGCACGCACGTGCGAGGTGTGTGTGCGCGTGTGTGTGTGCACATGCCCAAGTTAGTGCTGAAAGTGGCATCCACATAATCTTGTTCTGCCTGACAAAATCTCCATTTGTGCAAGGTCAAGCTTGCGGGTGTGAAATGCAACGTCAAAGAAAAGTAGATAGTGAAGAAGCAGCCTCTAGCCAGCACGCTTTTTAACTCGCTCCACAAACCCGTCTGCAAGCTGTGAATTTCAGCATCCCACGAGTTCGTTCTCTAAACCTGGCCGCCATCGAGCCCCCTGAAGCCCCCCAGTGTTTCCACTGAGGAGTCTGAGCAGCAGGAGAGTTTCTTCTGTACATGGGCCATTTGTAAACAACTTGCTCTTTTTAAAAGCCAATTTAGTCAAACTGAATCACGACCATGAATGAACATGAAGAGCGAACGATTACCTTTCTTTCATCTACAAAAAAACAACAACTCCTATATTGACGGATGAACCTGTTTTCCAGAACACCTCTTTATTCTCAGACGAAAAACATCATGCGCTGTGTGTATTAGTTCCTCTCTCCTGCGTTATAGCCGTCAGTCTTGTTCAGACGGAGAAATGAGGGGTATTTGCATCTAGCTGCTGACTGACTGACTCATAGTTCTGAGGTTATTTATAAATCTCATCTTCATTGTTTGAAGGTTTGACTCAGCCCCGTGATCTCAGGGACGTTTATCGGAAGGAACGCCGGCCCCAAAAACATTTCATCAGCAGCAGACGTTTTGACAAGAACAAGATGTCTATTAAGCACAGAATAAAACTTGTCTTGTCTGATTTAGTTATTTGAAATTTACTCTTATCTTTTTTTTTTTTTTTTTTTTTTTTTTTACTGTGTTGTCCTCCTTTTATTTTTAAAGCACTTACTGCTAAAAACAAGAAGGCCTGTGTTAATCAGACGTTAAAAGTGAAAATGTTGTTTAACACAGAACAGTAAAGATGGGAGAAAAATCGCTTGGGTTACAAATCGCGAATAAATATCACTGACTTAATTCATTTTTAATTTATGCATGTTTGCATTTGAGGTGGTATAATGCTGCAGTTCCTTTATGATCCTGCAGGTGGTGCACTCTAAACTGTTCACACTTGCAAAATTATTTGCTAGGTTTGTTTGGAATTGTAACAAATTCCAAAATAGGTAATACTGAATCTGAATATTTATAAGATCATAACAATTACAGAATGGCGCTACAAATTGAATCGACACAATAAGAATATCATATAATATGTATAATATAATATAAGATTCCCATTTCTACGGAACAGTCAGAGCAAACGCTTACCCGCTTCTCCTACGAACACCTCCACTGGAGTGCTAAGAGGACTCTCGCCGATGATGTTGTAGGCCGTCATCACAACTTCGTAGCGCTGGTATTTCTGCAGCTCTGTCAAACAAAGCACAGGGATTGAAGACAATTCAAATAATTAATTCAATGACAAAGTCCCAAAGGATCATCAGATGCAGGGAATTTCCCACAATCCCAGACTGGTTTCCCAAAAGCTCACCAAACGCTTTAAATCACCTGGGAAATGAGTTTGAAGACACACTTCTGAATCTTCATTTGACTCCACTATGAACTATCAAGAACTCTTTAAGAACCGTCACACCTGTTACGCCTCATGTACCTTCTACACCTCACAGTTTGCTCTGAATTGTCAAGGCCTGCCATGACGTCTCACCTGTTCACCCTCACCTGGACCCCTGGGACTACAGAAGCTATGAACCTGCTCTAGATTCAAGATTCAAAGAACTTTATTAATCCCAGAGGGAACTTGCTTCATTATACACGTCTGTAATAAATCTCACCACAGGCAGTGGAGGAGTATTTAGTCATTTAGTTCAAGGTCGGATTAAGCCATGGGTTTAGTGTCTGTTAGAGTGCACTATTCAGTAGTTTACAATGTGGAAGGCCCGGGTTCGATCGCACGGGATGCAGCGCCGGTCCCAAGCCCAGATAAAATGTGTGCGGATTAGATGGTCTGCTGGCTAACAAGAGGAACAACAACATTCCGTACTTTACTGCGCAGGGTTGGATTTAGTCGTGGGTTTAGTATCTATTAAAGCAGACTATTTAGTCATTTAGTGCACAGGGTTGGCTTTAGCCATTTTAGCAGATTTGCTCCACCCAAGGCTTTTATGAGCTCAAAACTTCGGCACGAACCACCTACAAACTGCTACAATCCATCTTCGAATAACTTATATCTAGCTATGATGTCTGGTCAACTGCCATACTTCATTTTACTTTGATGAGCTTCCTGGTGAAGGGCCTTCAAGTCTCTACCATTCTGAGATCGCACTAGGTTGGGATTTTCATGATTTTTTATATCTATTTTTTTTGCATAGAGCTATTTATTCAGTAACACAGGAGCGCTCACGCTCTTAGAAACAATCGACACTTTAATTAGAGACGCACGATGACAAGTGTTTATTCATTGTGCTATGGTATTTTAAGAAACCTACACAGACTGCAGGAGGAAGATTTTAACACTATGATTAGGTCGTGATACAGAATTCTGTCTCTCTTTATACACAGAAACTAGACAGATCCCTCTAAGTAAAGATAACAAGGTTGCCTTGTCGTCTAGATGCAGAGAGTATCATCACCGCAGCTCGCTGTTGTCAGAATGAGTAAAAATACATCCTTTGCACTTTCATTTAGGCAGAATGAGTGAATAGGACTTACGGGTGAGTTCGAATTCCGTCAGTGAAGGATTGCTCACCGTCTTCACAGTACTCTTGGCTTGACAGGTTGAGAGAATAAAAGAGAAATAAATGAGGAATATAGTGCTAAAAGATCAGACAAGACGGAAATATAAATCAAAGAGATATTTCATCATGGCTGTAAGTTTTGCTGTTTGACCCGAGTTTCCCCGTCAGATTTCTTCACAGGATCGATGAAATCCCAGAGTGCTTACATTTACATGGACACGAAGCAAACCCCAAAGAGCAAAAAGAGCAAAAAACCAAAGAGACTGCATGATTAATGATTCAGCAGTCAATACAGAGAGGCGCATCGGCTGGGTTGAACTACGCTACTAATAAGACTTCTGGAACTTATTGCTTCTAAGGCCGGGGTTTCAATTTTTAAAGAAGATGGTTAAATTAAGGGCTGCGGCTCATGTAAGAGCGGCGTGTTGGCGTGAGGGGTAATGCTGCTGCCGTACAGCTCCATGGGGCCCCCTTCGATTTTGAGCTCAGTTACAATCTGCGTGAAGTTCTGGAAGTTGTCCTCCTCATGTCCAAGTGCACTTCCTCTTTAAAAAAGTGTGTGAGATGCCCACCTCATGCCCAGAAAGCGGTTGCTGGAGATGAATGAATGAATAACTGAGCATGGCATGTCTTTAAAAATTGTCTTTCATCCCGGGCGCAGTCGGGCGCATCCCTCCATTACAACGCTTCAAAACCACTTTAAGTAGAACTCTCCAGAAAGTCACAAACTGTCTTATCGCTTTTCATTTTATTTCTTTTCTTTTTCTTTTTTTGCAGTAACATCTGACTTCGGAACTTCTGAACCTCTTAACTGTCGAGGCTGCAGGAACAATGGCCGAGTTGTGGACAGTTTGCTCAGGGATCACCGCATGAGAGCTTGAAGGATGCACAGAGTAGCACTTAGTAGGAAGAAGGAGAAAAAGAGCATGGAGATGACAAGACGAGGGAAAGTGAGAGAGAGAGAGAGAGAGAGAGAGAGAGAAAAAAATTTAAGATAGGAATAGTGGAAAGGATGGTCAAGGAAGAAGGGAAAACAGAATGCACTTCACGGTTCCTCTAACTGGTGAAAGGAAGAGAAGAGTGTTAAACGTGCGTTCACGCTTGGCTGCACCAGACTTGGGCATTAAATGCTGTCAACAGCACTGAGTCCAATTTGGTGATGGAGATTTAAACGCCGTATTGACTGTACAGTGAGGAGTCCGATGGCACGCTCAGTGCCAGGACCGTCGAGCTCGTACTCGGGGCTCAGAGCCACATGTGGCTCAGGGACCTAATGAGATCATTTTCACTGAGAAATATCCTTGGGTTTCGGAAACACAGGTAAGGGAAAAGCTCAAGTAATTTGACCAGTGGATTAACACATCTCTAATCCCTGTTCTCTTAACGGATCTCTCCTTTAAAGGTGTAATGCTTTAACTTAAAAAAAAATTGCAACAGTTCATTATCTACTTATATATTTTTTTTCATCTTTTTAAAAGGTTTGTTCTATTATGTTTAATGTTAAAGTACAAATGAACATTAAAAATGTTATTGTTATATTCATTAGTTCAACTTAATAACCAGGTCATTCGGCTGGTGTTGGATCAGGAACGTCGGGTGTGAGGCGGGAATACACCCTGGATTACTGGGTTGACTATGTACACACCCATAAACACACACATTCACAAACTAACATGTAGGGAAAATGTAATGTAACAATCCACTGATCAGTGTGTTTAAAAGCGGTGGAAAGAAACCGAGGAACCCAGAAGACACCGAGGTGGACGTTAAGATCTAGATGAGGATCAAAGCAGAGATCCTGGAGCTGTGAGACAGCCACATCACACCCTGAAGCACAAAGCTGCTATAAATCAATTATCATTTACTTTGTGGAAAGTTTCGCACCAAACTATGAAATAATGGCTTAATATTTTCAAAATAAATGAATTACAAAACTGTCAGATCGAATCTTACAACCGTGATGTTTCATGATATTGAGAACTTGTTTTTGAAACTAGTTTCAGCCTCAAAGGTCAGCGTGTGTATGTAGCACTTTAGATGTCTGACCCCTACCTGTCAGATCTGCCCGTGCTGAAGTGCTGTTGATGGTCTTCTTGGCCTCCTGCGGCGCGCTGTCATACTGGAGTTCGCGATAATACAGCCTGTAGCCCACCAGCACTCCGTTCACGCTCTCCTCCTTCGGTGGCTGCAACAGTGCAGATTAAATTAAAAGGTCACATTCCCATCGCTGACCTGGTGCTCCCTATTAAAGTCCTGGTCCATGGGAGGGGGAGTGGGATGGGGAGGGGGGGCGGGGGGAGGAAGAAGACAGGCAGGCAGTAGGGAGGGTGCTATCAGCGCGCCAGCCGCTCCGTGAAGCAGATGGCAGGAGTTTTATTTCTGGGCTGGTGGTTCATTAACAAAATCTCGGCGTTGAAAGTAATCAAGCGGACGACCCCCCCGATAAAGCAACCAGTCAGACAGACTAGCCCGCCCTCATAAGTCAGCTCAGAAAGGTTTCGGCTGCTAATTAATATCCCTTTGGAGAGTGCGTGGGTATTAATTATCCCGGTCCTGCCTGACTCCTCGTGAAAATGTGTTATCAATACTTCATGTGGCCGAGATATGCAAAGCTGCGGGACGAATACCAAGCGAGTCATGACAAGCCCCTCGGCACGTCCTGTCGAAGAAGGCTGTTCGTCAATGAAAACCAGATAATTAAACAGATAATGGCTGTAATGCGTGGATTTAACGGACCATTATCTCCAGCAAGCCAGCCCATCGCCTCAGATTGGAATGGTCTGCTTGAAATGCTGCAAGTAAACATGCATCTGTGCACGCTTAATAGATCCTGAAGCTCATTAGAACGGATGACGTAGGGATTTAAAAAAAGAAAAACAAAAAGTGCAATCCTACCTGCCATTGCACCAGAACTGAGGTAGTGGTGGAAGGCTTGACCAGCTGAATAACAGGAGCCTCGTCTGGAACTGTCAGGAAATAAAAAAGAAATCTATGATTATACACCAACATGCAGGATCTCAGATGGCAGTCATTCTTCTGTGATTTCTAACAGTCTGAAGCAGTGGCTCTAATTTTAAGCAAACAGGGGTTACACTTTATGGTCGTGAAGGCCACGATTAGCTGATTAAACAAGTCGTAAAGTGAGTCCCCCGTTCAGCTGGAATGAGAATGTGTAGACACACTCCTCTCCTCCTTGGTAGAGAAGACTAAAGGTCCCTGAGCCGGTTAGCAAACATCACCTTGCCTTGTAGCTAACTCAAGCTAGATACACAAGCTCATGTGTCACAGGTAGACAAGATGGATTTCACTTACAGTTTACTAATTCACACGACGATTCCCATCACAGATTGTTTCATCATTAGTCAAGCCGTTAAACATATTCCATTACAACCAATGTTACATTTATGGTGTTCAGCAGACGCCTTCATCCAGCACAACTTACTGTAGTAAACTAAAGTACATACCAAAATATTCTATGGTCTTACTGTGATACTTCAGACATTACCATCATAGAACTTTACAGATTACGTGGGTGGGTACTGTTGCACTTCAGTGTGTACCGTTGTAGCACCATGGTGTGTACCACAATACTCTGCTGAATACCAAGGTACTTAATGAGTACCACAGTGGCTACCAAAAGTAATCAGGTACCTAATATGGTAAGTTTGTACATATTATACCATATTACATATCGCACGACTGGTATGGCATCAAACAGGCAGTAATACAGATGGGTGTGTGTGTGTGTGTGTGTGTGTGTGTGTGGGGGGGGGGGTATCGATTCAGTGATGTATCACTATTCTTTGGGGTGGGAATTCCTTCATGGCCACACCGACTCCAAAATCGATTTATTTTTTTAATATAATTTTAATTTACAAGCTGTATAATGTTGCAGTTCCTCTATAATCCTGCTCACTCAGAACAGCATCATGTGCGGCAGGAGCAATTTTGTTTCGAATATTAATAATAACTGGAAAAAAAAGTAATATCCAATCATGATATTTATAAATTTGTACGAATCGAATCAGCTCCCAGGTATTGTGATAATACTGTATCATATAGGTGGGGGGGTCCCGGGTGATTCCCATCTCTAGGCAGAACCATATTACTGTACATTGTATTAGGAGTTTCAATATACATTGTGGTTTTATTCATGCTACAGTAGATGCACACATGGTACAGTACCACATTATAGAAATATTACCATTATAGTACATAAACATGTGGAACCTATTTTTAACGGTATCCTGGTACAGTACATGTTCAAAAGTACCATAAGAACCATATACCATATTTTAGTAGGTGTACTATTGTACCAAAGTATGTACCACAGTAGAATCATGTACAGTAGCATAGTGTGGTACGTGTATTATATCAGCAAATAAGTACATTGGTATTGTTAGTAATTTTATGGTACTGTATATCATCAAACTCTCATGGTACCTAGACCAAGGTAACATTTCTTATAGAAATGTTTATCTCATTTATACAACTGACAAGCTGAGGGTTAATCAGAAATCCAATGTCTTACTCAACCGGGCTACATTTGAGCTTGTATTATTACTAACACTAGCTAATTTAACTAGCTGGTTAGTTAACTACTAGTAAACTATCTTATTTGACAGTTGGGATTTCTATCCAGTAAGCCTTGTTCATAAATAGATTATATATATATATATATATCTGTCTTTGCTGCTACTGATATGGAACATTTACTGTTTACTGGTTTTTCTCCCACTACGTCAACTCAATACCAAGAAGTATTGTAATGTCATGTTGTCGTGTTGTCACTTTGTCGCTCTTGTTTGCACATTTGCACATGCACTATATGTTGTCTCTTTTGTATAAAAACTTCAATAGTTTTTCTGTTAGCTTAAAATGTCAATCTGTCTTGTCTCAGCTAGCCAGCTAGGTTAGGTTTCTTAGTTCGCTAGTTCGTTTTTGTTAATTTATGTTGTTAATTCATGCTGTATGCAGCACCTTGGTCCTGTAGGAACGTTGTTTCGTTTCACTGTGTGCTGAACTGTACATTATTGAAGTGACAATAAAGCCGACTTGACTTGACTTGCCTTCAAAATGTATTATTAAGAAAACACTGGAATATGCGTATGTAAGAGTGAGTAACTGATAAACCAAACAGTTTGTGGAATTGATGCCATGTTTCTCTGCTCCGGACACTACTTTACCAATTTGTACAACACTGTAGCAATTCCGACAAAAGAGCCTCATATAGTTTAAAAAAGCCTTAATGGGCAACGACATCATCATCATCAACAACAACAACAAAGACTAATCATTTTAGTGAGTCTGAACAGGGTGTGTACCTCTATTCAGAAACCACAACAACACAATGAAAGAACATCAGCATGGTTTTGAAAGGTACACTTTACACACCTGATCATACCTGACCACCACACCCATCTGCGCTTGCTGAACATCACACTCTAATGTGCATTTAACCCGCTGACATCTCATATACTGTACACCGTACAGTATGTTTAAAAAAAATCATGATTACATGCATATACTGTATGTAACGCCATTACAAAACCATTGGCATTACCGTAGTAACAGTTCATCCCAAAGGGGTTAAGTGGCGTTCAGGGCTTTGTGTAGAACCCTTGAGCTCTTTCAGTCATTTTACTTTTACCCTTGCTTGGTTGACGCCCCTATCCAGAGCACCTTACATTTGATCTCATTATACATCTGAGCAGGTCAGGGTTAAGGGCAACAGTGGTACCGTGGTGGTGCTGAGGTCTGAACCTAGGACCTTCTGATCATTAGCCCAATGCCTTAACTTCTGAGCTACCCACGTCCAACCTCAACATGTTATATTTAATGGAGGTCACCTTGTGTACAGATCCATTGTCATACCAGAACAGGTTCGAGTTCCAGCCAAAGGGAAATGCAATTACACAGCATGCAAAGACATTTTATACAGTTGTGTACTTTGTGGCAACAATCTGGTGAAGAATCATGTATAGATGTGATGATCAAATGTCCACATACTGTACTTTTGGCCATATAATTTACAGAATTGTGCATAGCCTCTCTATTCATTACTTATTGTCAGATAGACTCAACACAGCCATAATGTACTTTTAGTAGAGGGTTATCTCATCCTTAATAAACAAAAAAATAAGTGCACTGCAGCAGTTTACAGAAAGTTGACCTAGATATTAGCCATTTCCATATTTAAAAAAAAATAAGAAAAAAATAAAGCAAGCTTTACAGTTTGTACTGTAAATTATTTATTGCTTTTTGCATATCCTATCATTTGTTGTCATGGCAACAAGACATTACACCTAATACTTACTGAAACTAAACGGCATTACATGTCACAGTTCTCGTGAATCACATGATTATTGCTGCACACTATTTTGAATTTTTAAAAATATATATTGTCAGATTGGAAAGCTACATTATTCTGCATACAATTTCCCATCCTAGAGAAATGGGATGAATTTTTACACAAGGCTTTTGTAGCCTCCAGGAGTGTAGCAGGTGGGAGCGTGGTTTAGTGGGGTCTGCAGTCTCGCTATATTAATGAGTTGTTTGTGTTCCTCTATTGAACAGTGAGCAGAAGATATGTGGAGTCGAGCGGAGGGCATAGAGCGAGCCAAAAAGCTGCCGAATTCTCTGTTTTGCTTAGACACATTTGTTGTTTATCCTTTCCCCTAATTCCTACTTTGCTTCAGAGCGAAAAAAAGAAATAAAAATAAGCTGGTTCCTCGATTAGTGTGCCAGAAGAGTTTTGATTTGCTCATAATAGGAAGTACATTAAGAAAAAAAACAAACACATATTGAAATCAGGTCAACGTGTATCCCAAATATGACTGTAGTCAGGGTCGGGTGAGCGGTATTTAGCCAGAAACATCAAGTGGAACATCAGAAGACTGAAGACTGAAAAACAGAAAGGCTTAAAGACCAGCCACTACTGGTGTCCCATGTCCAGTTGCTCTTCTACCACGTTTTGTTGATGGAGAATCACACAGGGGAACAAAATGCACGTTTCGATATGTTTTAACTGATCAGCTTGGATCTTAGTGAAAAGTGCTAGATTATTATTTTATGTATTTGTTGTTCATATTATAAATGTTCCATTAACTAGAACTGATCCACCTGTCAAAACAAATCCATAAAAGGCGTATTTACTACATAACACCTTTTGTGTTCATTTACAATGCAGCTTGTGGGGCTTTACAAAAAGCTGACAAAAAGGAACAATAGACTTTAGTCGATTTCCAAAGCACGGCACACATCTACACTATGAGAAAGATAAGGGAGGCTTGTCCTGCTCCTCTCCGGTTCTTTTATTGGAATCAATACAGTATCAGGTAGAGCCGGAGGACACACGAGCGACATCTCCATCTATACTCACCATCTTGTAAAGTCGTAATTGCATCGGTCTCTCGGCTGTACTTGCTGTCACCGATGTCATTAGTCGCCATCATTCTCAGCTTGTATGAAGTGTAGGGCTTCAGCCTGGGGAGGTTTGAGGGGTGGGGTGGGGGGAGGGTAGGGGGAAGTTGTACAACTCTTGAGTTATCTCACATTGGACACAGACCTTTACCATCATCAACCATGCCATACATCACTGTGACCAGAATACACTGAAGGGAATTACTTTAAAACTTTAAAGTGCAATTGAATCCAAGCACCAAAAACAATAAATAAATAAAATGAAAATCACATTCAAGGATATTCTACAATCAAAATCTGTTCACTTGTCTTTTCCAAATAAATAATGAATCCTTATACTGCAGAAACCCCTATTTAGACTAAAAAATAAAAAAAAATAAAAAATAAAAACATTCTTATGCAGAAGTAGGCTACTGCTAGGAAGTAACTGTGTACAAGGTTTCTGCTTAGCTGGACTGGAAATGGAACTCGAAACGCCTCACAGTGTGTAATTCCTCCAGGGCTCCGAACGAGCCGAGCCACAAATCAGGCCTAAATAATCTATTCAACTCTTTAGAAGGCGATAAAGAGATGATGGGTTAGAAAGTCCTAAACAGAGGGAGGGGAGTCATCATAATCAAGATGAGATGGGCCTCTGAATGCATATAAAATGCCACTTGACTGGCCGTATAATCACAGCAGCGGCTCAAGCGTAATTCAAATGCAGGGAGGGTGTACCAGCGGTCCAACAATGTAGAGTGGTCTCTGCTTTCCAAACAGGCCTGAGTATCATAAATCGCTACGGGAAGTAAAAGAAAAAGCCTGCAAAGCTTTTAATAACACTCCAGGCGTATAACTCTCATCGCACGCTGTCAGCCTGGCAAGGCCAAGTATTGAGACAGAAACATGAAGAAAATGTTTATGAAGTAAGGGCGATAAAATCGCCTTAGATGGAATTCGAGCTGAATCTCTGGGTACACACAAAACTGTGTGAAAGTGCGGAGGGGAAACGAGAAAAACAAGAGAGAGAGAGAGAAGAGAGAGAGAGAGAGACGCAGAAGGATGAGGGAAACAAAATCCTCACCGGTCCACCACATAGGAGGTACTGTTGTGGCTAATGGAGGATGAGTGTGTGATCCAGTCTCCATCGGGCAGTTGGCGTAGCTGCAATGTGAAATAACGAACCGGCGAAGACCCGTCTCCTCCTGGCACCCAGTCCAACCTGAGCTGGCGTGACTGAACCTGGTCCTGGGGCACGCTGAGCTGCAGGGGAGGTTGGGGGCGCTCTGTGTGTGAGAGAGAGAGAGAGAGAGATAGATGAGCAGGAGTGCAGAGGTCAGGCCCGTCTCGCTGACTAGTCTTAATCACACTGCATCACTCAGTTGCCTGCCTGTGGAGCACTACAAGGGACCGGCCCCATCAATTTTAATGCTCTGAATCGATGCACACAGGCGTAATTGTTTATTTAAAGGTGACCAATATTGATCACTATTAAAGATGCAGATGGTGCAAAAAAAAAAAAAAAAAAAAAAAAAAACAGAAAATCAGCCGGTCCCTGCATCGCTGATCACATCGCCTTCCCCTGATATTTCTTTAAACAGGTCGGATCTATAAAAGCCTGAAATGACTTTCCACGTTTCTTTAAAAAGCTTTCTCAGAAATGAAGAAAGAGACCATTACGCCGAGGCAGAATCACGGTTTTCTTCATCTAGATTACATTTATCCATTAATCTGATTAAAAAAGCTTAAGTGCAAGGTCTCTCAGAGATGAACTCAAACTGTGCCCTATTTGGTAAAAGAGAACAAATTAACTTGGCTCAAAGGCTAGTATTTCTAAGGGTGATGTGAGCACTGTGACCCTGTCAAGGGCGGAAAATAAAGCAGCCCCGAAAGATTGATGGCCGCTATATAATGTGTGTGTGTGTGTGTGTGTGTGTGTGAGAGAGAGAGAGAGAGAAAGAGAAATAGAAAGTGAGGTTCAAAGAGCAGGAGGCTCACCTCTGATCTCTGTAGTGATGACCACAGCTTGTGCGGCTGTACCCCAGCCCTGCTGTGTCTTGGCTGAAATGCGGAAGATGTACGCGGACTCTGGGAGCAGGGCGCTGGCCGTGAACTGTGTGGTACCTGCGGCCACTTCCACCGTGATGAACTTGTTCGGATCTCCAGAATCGAGCCGGTACGCTACCTGATAGCCTGAAAAGTAGGTATATGAGCAAGATATGAATGACAATAGACTAGTGTAAGTACACGTCACTGATGAGTCAAGAGTTAAAATGTTACATCTAATAATAATCTTCTGATCTTTAATGTAATCAGTGATATTATTTAATAATTATTAATATTATTATTTCAGGTTGAAGCCCACGTACATGCCTGTGTGTCTTACTGTACGGCAGAACTCTGTCTAACTTATTAATACACAGTAATCACATTCTGTATGGTTGAGTATCTTACGCCTTGTTTACACTAAGTTGTACTTCTTCGGTGGTCAGACAAATACACTCCCTGTTCGGTAATCGGAGAGTGAATCACAGATGAGAAATGGAAAAAGTAGATCAGATAAAGATGAAGTTTCGTCTTAAAACGACTCCAGCACGTTAAAATTAACATATACCACTCCAGCGCTGTTATTTCAGCCAGAACTAATCCCAGTAAAAATATTCAGTTTATCTTTTCTAATTAATATCTGTTGGTTTGTTTACATTGAGACACTAGCGCATTAGTAGCTTATTTTAAAGTAGATTATTAAATCCCACACATAACTGTTCATAACTTCACTTTTACTCAACATTTAGATTTCACTGATGGTGCAGATTAAACTTCAGCCAGAGATCTAAGTACTGTCCAGTTTTAAGTGATGCTGCGACACAATCTCACTGGACAGACGTGAGACGTTTCTGAGACTGGTTTCTTATCCTCCAGTGTATGAAACGTAAAGATATCACTTAAAGAGCGAGTTCTAACCGATGTCCAGACAAACCTTTCTTTTCTTTTCTTTATATTGAGGATGACAGTCTAGAACACTACTGTATGTTGGAATAAATGTTGAGTGGAAACGAGAAAAAAATTAAACACAATGCTCAAAACTCAGAAGGCAAAGCACATCCAGTAAGCAGAGGCAATGAAAAACAACAGCAACAACAACAACAACAACAACAAAACAACAACAACAACAAAGGAAGTGTTTCCTAATCAAACCTATGCAACGGTTTAAAAGTAAGACCTGCTCTCAGAAACACCCGCGACGCTAAGCCATTCTGGATGATGAATGACTTTCAAAAGGTTCTCGCCGTATTGGAAAATCTGCTCCGCTATCACTAAGTTGAAAGGGAACAGCCGTTCCTTTTGTCAGCCTTTCCTAATCACTATCTAAAGAAACAACGACAACAAAAACACCAGTCCACAGTCAGCACAAACTGTGCTGTTGTACAGAATGTTTGCTTATTACTTCGCTCACACTGCGCTCTAATGCCATCTAATAATATCGAAATGGGAGTGTTTCCCAGCTTCTGTGATCACTAAATGGAGAGTTAAAAAAAAAAAAGAGGCTGTTTTTTATTTATTCCAGCTGAGAAGTGCAGAGAGGAGGAAGGCATGGCTAGTCGCATTATTCTTCAATTCTTCCATCGGTGTAGCATCAGGAGGAGCGACGAAGTACGGCAAACGAACGCTAACATTAGCGCGGATCAGAGCGCGTGGGCCGAGCCTGGCTGAGTCGGACATGAAATCTTATTACATCGATCACGCAGTGTGTTTGTTCGGCGCCTTGCCCCTTTGGCTGTACAGTAATAACGTAGGCCATGTGACACTGTGTAGCGTGCGGTACTTCTGGACTGGTATTCCATCCTAATGTCCACTCCAGGCATGAGGGGCTGTGAAAAATGACCTCCATCTCCTCCGCTGTATGCACGCACGTCGACACGTACGGTACAGTACATGCCCTCAATATGTTTGTGCAAGGCTCCCTTGTTCCCAAGACGTACTCGTGCATCAAAACTGAGCCTGGGTTTTGCTTTGCATGAGGATCAAATCGGTAGAACCGAAGACCCGGGTCGCAGCATTTCACTTTACTCTGTCATGCATCTAGCAGAAATCAAAGACGGGAACACTTTCCTTCCCGCTCTGTGCCTCCCCACCACCCCAATCTGATCCCTCAGTGTCTGATGAAGTCCACGCCTGAAACCTCATCAACACCAAGGAAAGTTCACGCCGGGAGCTACAGTAAATAACATCTTGCAAAAGAATTCTGGTTCCCTTTCCCTCCCTACAGTGTCTGAAGCACGTAAGCTCTTTGTCAGACAGAATCAAGCCCATGGATAAATAAAACTGCTTTGTTTTTTTTTTGTTTTTTTAAAGAAAGGTAGGAGAGATAATTAACAAAAGTTCAGAAGTGATGGTCCACTTCTACACTTGTACAGCTCAGAGGCTTAATGTGAGCTCGCATGAAACCTGGAGACTGGTGTTAGTTCTCCGCTTCTCAGGTTAGGGAGCGCTCAGCTAAGAGAGAGAGAGAGCAAGCCGAGGACAGATTTAAGTAGGATTATTCTCGCTTCTGCAAATTCAAAAAGCAAACTCCCAGCAATGCCTGCTTGTGCTGGTTTTTTTTTTCTTCTCCATAGCCCGGTGGATTTTTCACAGAGCACGTCTTTTGACGCCTTTCTGAAACTGGATTACATATAAGACTGGCTATGAATAAACCAAACCCGCATGACTTAAAGCAATGTCAGCAGTCCGTAGGAAAGCAAAGCAAAACAAAACGCAAAATATATCGGGACTCGTACTGTATATGGGGCGATCACATTTTTTATTTTTTTGCACTGTATTAGTTCTGCTGTTTTGTTCCATGAGTTTGAGCAGCACTAAATCCGAGCCTTAAGCCAGACGTGTTTTTGTATCAGTGTTGTTGTGATCAGCCGGCTGATTGTTCTGAGCTTCATTCATACCACTATGAACACTGAGTCAATCAGTGTAATCTTATTAAAGCGGTGTTTTCCTTCCTTTCTGGTCTCGTACTCCTGAGACATACTGATGTGGTTTTAATCCCAGGTGAGGCCAGATGGAGCTCACCCGGAGATCAACATCTTAGATCTCTTGCTTATATGTAAGGTGAGAAACAACAAGCTCAGGCTTCATATTATAGAACATGGAGCAGATGGCTCATGAAAACGACTGCTTCCTCAAGTGAATTCCTGAAAACGGAAAAAAAAAATAGCCGGATAAAAACTATTCCTAGTAGAGATGGAGAGAAAAAATAGATTCAGTTATGCTTCGCAGTTCTTTTGTGTGGTAACTTGTGTATCGCCACACTGACAGCAAAACTTATTTATATTTATAGAAAAAAGTTTGCATTAGATAAAATGTAAAATGCTTGGAAAAAGGTTGCAGTTTCTCTGTGATCCTACAGGTGGCACTCTTTAAACTATTCACACACTGACAGGCAGCACAGCATCTTGTGCAGAAGGAGTAAATTATTTGCTTAGTTTGTTCAAAATTGGAACGAAAATAAATAAATAAATACATTAACAGATTAAACTTTTTATTTATTTATTTTTTTTTTTTTTACAAGGTTTGTATAAAATCGTGACACAGAATCGCAATACGAATCGAATATGCCGTCAGGTTAAACCTATTTATTGTGGATCGTGATAATGCCGTGTGGGGTGCTCCTTGGTGATTCGCATCAATAATGTCTGGAATTTAGTGTTTTCTTACCCATGATGACGCCGTTCGGGTCTAGCGGAGGCTGCCAGACCACCCTGACCTCCCTCAGACGCACCTCGGGGAACACCAGCCTCATGGGTGGCCCTGGAACTGAAAACAACATCGAGAGAAGAAGGCGTTAACTATCGTCACTACATACAGTAGCCGTAACTAGTGTGTCGTCTTATTGTTTTTCCACATGAAACAATAACTCGTGCGTTTCACCCGGCGCTCACTTCAAATCCCGTTAATCCTACCCTTAACGAAGGCATGAAAAACAAAGGTATTAAAACCTAGATTGCAAACTGTCGCAGGTGGAAAAATAAAACAATACAAAGCAGGCAGGATTGCTTTTAAGTGAGTGTAGTAGAATAAATCCACCTCCGACTTCAATGAAAGACGAATGAGTCTTCGTCTCAGAGAGCTTATTATCTCGGTGTGTGTTTATATGCAGATAGAGTTACAGTACGCGCGCCTGAGGACGCCAGGCAGACTGCAGCGGTTCGGCGAGATCAGTGACGAGATGCTTTCTCGGATTCTATGAAACGCCGTGAGAGAAGAAAAAAAAAGAAAACTCTGCACAAACAAACAAACACACAAACAAACAAACAAACAAACAAACTAACGGAGATGGATATAGAGAGGGATGCTTCTTCATTTTCAGACTCTGCTTGAGATTCAGTGGGCTGTGCGAGTACGATCCAGGGCCTAAATAATTTTGTGCAGGTTTAGGGAAGCGTGTAGCCTGGGGGTGGGAAGTGATGAGGCCGGAGGACCTCGGGCTAGGAGGTGATGTGCCACAGGCGGCCGGCTGAGCAAAAGGGAGCCTGTTAGAAGGAGATCCTTAAATACGCTGTGCTCTATTTCAGAAGAACCGCCCGTAGATCCACAGACTGTACACCACCCCACCCCACACCTCGCCACACACACCACACCGTGGGCACTAATCTGATAACGGTCCAGTAACAAAAGCAGAACATTCTCAAAGACAGAAAACAGACCGTAAACTCATAACGGCATCGTGTTGCTCTTCTCGAGTACAAAACAAACACTTTATCAAAACCTCTCCAACCCGTGGCCTCTCCTGGACCGTTCTCTTACCTCTCTGCGGATTTGTTGAGCAGTAAAGCTTGGTTAAACAGGCTCTGTATTTCTCTCCCTGGCAGATATCGCACTTATAAATCTAACCCATCCGACACAGATTTGATTTGTATTGCTTTTTTTTTTTTTTTTGCCATCATGGTACGAGCAGCCATAAGGACATGCCTTCACGCACTCACACCCAGAGGAGAAGCTGTATTTGTATAGCCAGCTCTCTTGACGTTTCTCTTCTTGCCACCGTGTATTGCTCGCATTCATCATCCTGCTATCAGCCGCACTCTAGTTTGGGTGGGTGTCCCAGGGATCAGACGTAGCCGAGTTAGTACGAGTGCTGTTTATGCGCAAAGCACCAAAAAAAAGCACACTTCCTTTTAATTACTCTGTAATTAAAAAAATCGAGCCGTGTAGCCGTTTCATAATAAAGTGCTGCAAATAAAAGCTCTTTTTTGACTCCCTGTGAAACCGCTAATGACCCCGGTCCTAATCTGATCAACGGCTTTGAGAACGGATGGATGTCCAGCTCGCCATCTAGTTTTGCTGATAAAACTCAATTACAGGGTGTTTGACCCGGCGAGTGAGCTACAGGAGAGCAAAAACTGCATTCCAGCCGTGATAAAAAAAAAAGAAAGAAAAAAAAAAGAAAGGGCTTCCTGCAATATCTCTGAGTGCTGCTTGTGTGTGTGTGTGTGTGTGTGTGTGTGTGTGTGTGTGTGTGTGTGTGTGTGTGTGTGTGTGTGTGTGTGTGTGTGTGTGTTTGTGTGTGTGATGTATTTTACTTCATAGTTTAATGAGTCTCGTTCTGGAGGGGATTTTAAAAGGCAAACAAAGATAATTGCCACCAAGATTGAGTGAGCACAGACATCGGGCTGCTGCGCGGGCCTTGATCTTTCTCTCGTAAAAAATATGAGTTGATACAAAATGTCCTGGACGCGACTTGCCCTCAAGGGTAAAGAGAGGCGTTTATGACATTTCATTTATTCAAATATATACTGAAATATTAATTCGGGACGTGCTTTATCTTGGTAGATCCAGCGACTATTATCAGGGGGATTCTGGGACGCGGTTTAAAGGTCCCATATTTTACCATTTCTTTAAGAAGTTCACACGAGTCTCGGAGCTCCGCCAAAGTGTGTCTGTTAATGCTCCGACCGAAATACTTTTCAGATGATGCATTTCATATACAGCACCGCAAAACATCCTTTGTGGTATCTTCTTATATGAAGTCACATTAGGGGGGAAATCTGACCGGCTCTGTCCAATCCAACAAGGGAGGGAAAAACAACAACAAAATCTGATTTTGTTTGCACACATACACAAGAGGACCATGTGAATGTCTAAAAATGAATAAAAAGTGAATTTTGCATAATACGTTAATCAGTCATAACATTACACACAAAACATTCTGCTCAATATTGCATGTGTTCCTCTTGTTCCACCTGGCAGCTCAGGTCCCTTGCAGCCACGAGACTCCACGAGACCTTTGGGAGTGTGCTGTAGTTTCTGGCACCAGGATGTTGGGTGCTGTGGGTTGAGGAACGTGGCCTCACTGGATCAGACCTATTTGTGATCCATCCCGGATTAAGATCGGATTGAGAGAGGCCAGATCGGCGTCCGGGGCTCTTCACCTGCTCGGCCCTGTGTGTGCAGTGAGGTGTGCTTCGCTGCTGCCTTCATCCCGTGGACTGTATTGACTTTTTCTCTGAGTTGCGCTGTGGTAGCTTTTCTGAGTGATCAGACCACACAGGCTGGCCGTTCCTCCCCACGGGATCAAATGAGCCTTGGGCGCCCAAGATCCTGTTACCAGCTTACTGATATATAATTGATAATCAGTGTAATTGTTATACGTATGGTGTCAACGTAATGGCTGATCAGTGTAGGTCACCTTTAAAGTAGCCTACTCACCTACTGGCATGCTTTTAAAAGGAGGAAATTAGAACAAACGCGTTCAAATACAAGACACAGACAGAACGAGCTAAACATCCATCGTTGGAACTGAGAGGTAGCGAGGCTATATTAAATCTTATTCCATTTATTTCTTCCACATTCAGAACGCTACTGTGTTAACATGACCCAGCTCCATTTAAAACTGCTCCACCGATATCTCAGCGCTAGCTCGGTGAAATGCTCCAGCACACCATTACACCACTCTTCCCCCTAAAAGGAATATTTAACCTCTAATATACAAAGTGATTCTAGTGCCGGGATTATTTACATGCAGCGCCGTACATTTTCCAAGTGTAAGTGCTTGATTAAATTAAGCGTAGCGTTATGAATGTAGTGGGCTCTTAATGAGATATATATTAGATAAACGGTTGCGGGCTGCACGTGGCACTTTGATAGGAGGACAGAAGCTGTCAGCACATCTCTAGGTTAAAAAGGGCGAACTCGAGGAGGGTTTTGTCGCTTCACTCCTGAAATAAATTGCCTCTCTCGGCCACCCTGTGACTCCCCGGTGCACGTACGGGTGTACTGCAGGCCGGGACGTGGCGCAGGTTAGTCTCTGCGCTGATCTGTTTAGAAATTCCACACTGAGCCAATGAGCATTATTTGTAATAGACGGCGAGACAGCAGACCGGACTTTGCAGGCTTTCACCGCGTAGATTTACGCTCCGGGTTCACAGCTTGTCTCGTACTGCAGTCCGTAGCGTAAACATTATCAGGCCGTCCTGGCTAAAATCAACTGTGGCTGTTGCAACATTGATCTTTTTATATAACCAATAGGTTTGTATGACAGCATAACTGAATCTAGCCTTAAAAGGCAATTTCAGAGCGGTGAAAAGCAGTAAGTGAATGTATATAAATCCACAGAATGCAAAGCATCGCCTCACGGAGCAGCACGGCGAAGGAAACGACTTGCTGTCACAGCGCATGAACACGCTACATATGAAAAACACGGCCTCTCTCGGTACACTGCATCACCACTAAAGGCAGGGATTTATTTTATATATATATTTTTTGCCTTTACAGAGTAACTTCTACACAACCCCCCCCCCCAAACACACACACACCACGCGCAGAGTCTTCCACTTTATTAAAGCTAGAGCTGTATCAGCCTGACCACTTCTGGTACGACGAGTACGAGACGCCTCATAAAACGAGAGACATCTGACATCTCATAAAACGTGAGAGCGCTTGGTCAAGGAGCGCGCACATAAAAGTCTTAGGCCGATGAGTCATAACGCTCAGCTTCTGCTCGAGTAATCAAGAACGTGTCAAAGCCGCTTTTAATCTCAGCAATGACACTGAACCCTTCTTCCTAAAACAGGCTGCAACAAATGAAGCTTTTCCTCTCAACTTCACTTTGTTGCATGTGAATTCACACACAAGCTTCCCACATCCACCCTTTTTTTTTTAAAAATAGGTCTTTTAGGATCCTTCACCCAGCCGATCCTGTAAACCTTTCTACCCTGCCGTTATCACAGAGAGACCATAAGACCAGCACAGGCTGGGATTCATCTGCACACAGCGGTGACACTGACCTTGAGGCTGTAAAAAATGTACAGGTGCAGTAGTAACATTGGATCCTTTAAACATGATGTACACACACACACACACACACACACTGACCACGTTATTAGATGGCCTGGTTGATGGTCTACTTTATAGATATGTAGGAAGGCGTGCAACATGAGTGTGTGTGTGAGAGTGTGTGCATTCAATAAAAACCAGCAGGAATATTTGGTTGGAAATATGTTAATTCGGAAACGTTACGGATGTTGACGTTAGGTTGTTTGTGAACGTTCGAATTGCTTTGATGGAATCGAAATGAAATCGGAACGACACTGACTGCATGACGATGAACAAATTCCCTTAAAACAACATTAATATTAAACTGATACCAAGTGGGTCTCGAACTCCGACCACCAATTAATCTAATCTGCATGTCTTTGGACTGTGGGAGGAAACCAAGGTCCTGTTAGACCCTGTTAGAAACCTGAGGCGTTGTGGTCGGGTCCTTCATTCAACATTATCTCAATGTCAATTTTAGCAAAAATAATTAAAGGGTTTGGATTAGAAAAAAAAAGTGAGAATCAGTTTTGCTTTCCATTTACTACTTGTAGAATAAAAAGGAACATTAAGCAAGAAACTTCTGTCTATGGTCTTAAATAATATTAATAAAAAACATGCAAGATTTTTAATTTTCATTTACAGCTTATAATAAAATATTCACTACTCGGTTGTTAAATTAAAGTGCAATATGAGCCGTGATGATATGAGGCATATTTTCCTTTTGAAGTTTTTTTTTGATTATGTGGACAAAGTTTTTTTTTTCCCCATTCACTATTGTTCAAAGGAAGAAGGTAGTGATCTTTGGCTTTGAAAAAAACTGAATGAAATAACAATAATAATAAAATAATAATAATAATAATAATAATAATAGCCATGTTACTTTGTTATTATAAATTGGGATATTTTAGTGAAACTACAGTATGCATGTGCATATTTAGATTACAGTATGGGTTCTAGTACTCATTAATATTAAGAATGTTTTTTTATTAATGCTTAATAAATAATAATAATTATAATTTTTTATCAGGTTGGGTGGGGTTTTAACCACTACATACAGGGATTTAGTTGGTGCAATCTGGCAACCCAGGCAGCGCAAAAGCAGGCACACAAAAAAGTGAGAATGAAAATATAATTATTAGTGTGGTTGCAGGAGAGTTGGAGTGAGTGAAAATACAATTTGTGCCCACGCTCTGGAATGGGCCCAAATATAACGCCACTCAGCAGCAGTAACATTTTATTTTGTACTTTCATGGGAACGCTTGGGTTCACACGGACTACGATCCATTACACCACCAGTGTTCCCTGTCTCCTACCCCCTCGACGGTGTAGTGCCGATAAACTCATACCAGTGCAACACACATTATTATATCAGCATCACTGCAATAATGAGAACTGTCCACTTAGCACCTTAATGCTAGGTGTACCTCGAAAGTAACAGACAGCTGCATGCACACTTTAATTCTCCCAGAAGCATCACAAAGTAAAGGCAGCACTCATTTTACATAAAGCACCTTGTGCCTTATTCTCGTAAATGTATGGCGATCATACTATTATATATGTATAATATACACTATCACTATATATATAAGGTTTAGTAATGATGTCTTAGCAATGTGTCTTTATCAGTGCTTAGGGAAAGAGAAATATTGCACACCATCGTCTTTAGTCCTCTCCAGGACAGGAGGGCTGCTGAGCTGGCCGTCTCCGATGCGCGTGAAGGCCAGGACCTGGATCTCGTACTGCACGAACTTGCGCAGGTTCCTCAGTAACACTGACTGTGTTAGGTTCCCCTTCACCAGCTGCACCTGTGGCTCTGTTCCTGAGTCTTTTTCCCGGTACAACACCTGAACAAACAGAAACACCAAGGATGTTCTGGTCACCTTAGCATTATTCAGTGAAATAATGAGATCAAGCCTTCATTCTCTACTTCTCTTAATTAATGCTGATTGTTCAACAGAAGAGTATGATGACTTCCATGCATGTGTGATCCTTCCATGCGAGTGTACTTATCATCACTACACTTTCAGGTTCCATGTAAAGGTCAATCATTATTAATATATAATTGTTTATAATTAAAGACAAAACCAGCGTGTAAAGTGAAGTTCTCGACAACGCTCAAGCATTTTTCTTCTTTGCCATTCTGCTTCAATTTCCCAACTTCCCAAGCTTAACTTTTAGTTTGTTAAAAAAAAAAAAAAAAAGTTCTGAAGGTAAATGGAAAAATCAAATTACCCAGGGAGGTCAGGAACCCATGGCGTGCACCAGCAAACAAAAATACACTCTTATTGTAATGTCCGCTGTGGATTACGTCTTGTGTATTTGTTATATTCCATTTTAAAATGACTCGAATATGAGAAAATGTTTGTATATGGCAAACACAATGAGACGACCTCTTGCAGCTCAAATTGAAAAAAAAAAATTATATATATATATATATATATATATATATATATATGGCTGGAGTTACAGAACAGCTGGGACGTGCTGAATTGCTCAAAATGCGAAAGCACAAGGCCTTCCTTCTCAAAGGGGAGAATGATTTTGCTCTTGCATGCCATTTCATCATATGGTATATGATCCGAGGGCCTAGGAGGGTGTGATCATGCATGAAAGTCAAGCCTTAACCGAATGAGAAAACATTTATGCAGTAAAGCTGAGGACTTTCAAATATATTTAGGATTTTTTCTTCTTGCCCTGCTAGTATCCTTCCAGGTAAAGGCTTTGACCACGGACGGAGAGTTTTCCTGTATTCAGACACTACCTTATATCCGAGGATGTTTCCGTTCTGCTGCGGCTCTGGAACGGGTCCCCACGTCACCAGCATTTGTGTAGAGCTCATGGCCTCGGCCGTCACGTTCTCCGGCGCTCCGGACGGCACTGGGCAATCAAACAAAGCAAACATACTCGGCGTGTGGCAAATAGACCAGATAAGATGTGACACTATCAGCAATAACAGTGGAAACCGAGGGAAATATTATAAGTATGTGTTTGTGTGTGTGTGCGTATGTGTGTGATCAGAGCAAACAAGGTTAGGTGGGATGGCAAATAACACTAAAAGATTGACAAACCCTTAGTGACGGCCAGAATTCATCACGCAGCCAGGCACCCATTAGAGACTGGCTAGCTCAAGCGCATGTGATTTTGCAATTACTGTTAACCAAGATGCTGTTTTATTGAAGTGTTTTGCTTTTTGCCACCAGAGGCATGTAGTAGCCATGCTGCTGAAACAACAACAACAATACAAAAAAAAAAAAAAAAAAAAAAAAAGGCTGTTATGCTGAGACAAGGCAGAAGACCCTGGCAACGATAGCATTGACAGAACAAAATTGAACCGGCACCTGTTCATATCCAGAGGAGCGATTAGCAAGAGAATGAACATTTCCAGATGCTCCTTCTGGGAAAAGCTGTATTCATTCAAAAAGCCATCTCCGCTCAAGATGCGGCAGATGAAAAACAAAAACGTGCGTGCTTTATTTAGCAGATGTGATGCTAAGTGCCATCATCTGTGTACTTGTGTGTGTGTGTGTGTAAGAGTGTGTACGTGTGTGTGTGTGTGTGTGTGTGGTCAGATTTGGGACTGAGGTTCCTTACCTGACTCGCGCGTGCGTCCCTTCACGGGCTCGCTCCATGGGCCGGGCCCGATAGAGTTGAAAGCCTGGATCTGGAACAGGTACTCGGTCCACTCTTCTAAACCCTCCAGTGTGATCTCCCTCTCCAGTCTGTTGTTCACCGTCCTAGTGCTGGCATCACCTTGCTCATCAGCACGCCACACCCGTATCCTGTAGCCCACGCTCTCGGGGTTCCCGTTATACTCTGTCTCTGGAACAGGCTGCCAGAGAGGGAACGAGATGGAGACAGAGACACAGAGAGAGAGAGAGAGAGAGAGAGAGAGAGAGAAAGTGCCATCACTCGCCTGCTTACGCTTGCAGTGTCTGCAACGGGTGGCCTATTAAACTGGCATGCACCCATAAAAGCATAACTCATGCTAGATTATCCTTCATCATCTTTATGTACCTTAAAAATAGACTTCCTGGCCGTGCCACAAAAAAAAAAAACAAGACAAGAAAAAAGAATTAAGCAGATCGCCGTGACTGGCAAAAATGTCACAGTTTATCTTCCACTTTTTTTTTTTTTTTAATTGAAGCTGTATGTAGAAAAAGCTCAATTTGAGCGCGTGCTCTCACTTATCGCCGTTCTATATTTCATGTGTAAATCAATAGTCTTATGTCTAGTAGAAGAAAGCGTTCAGTGGTGCACGATTAAGGCTGCGTAACGACCCGCTGGGCGAAAAGCGAAAGAACCGCCGTCCTTTTGTTCATCCTGTATCGTTTTTTCTTACATAAATCACTTCTCTAAAAGACACGGGTGAAGAATGGACAGTTCTGAATAATGCAGTTTAATCCTTGTGCACGGCACTCAGGAGTACAATCCTGTTTTGACACACCGGACCCCCTGGTAGTAATACATCACTCTGAAGCCTCCCATGGCAACAGGCCATGCTACAAATGTCAGGTGAGTTTGAACTACATTACAGTACACACGGTAATGTTTTTCAATAACGGCAGGATTTAGCGCTAGAATGATTTGCAGAGAAAATCTGTTGAAGGTTTCGGCTTTTATCTTTAAAGATAGGGAGCGGAATACCAAGCCGGGCTCCGAGTGTAGCATTTGTCAGAGTGTAGTCTGGTCAGTGATTATTCACACATTTTTTTTGTAGTCAAGTTTTTCTCATTCTTACAGCATCGATAAAAATCAATTATTGATTGTAAAAAAAAATAAAAAAAAAGAGGGAGAGGCTCTGTGGAGCCCTAAGCTCTAAAAATGGAGTAAGATGTGATACGGAGCACCAACATCCACCCATCCAATCAGGACAGGCTGTCAATTCAGAAGGCTGAATTCATGTGGCTTCTCATCTGCATGAGGTGTCGATTAGATAGTTTCCTCGTGTGCTGTAATAGAGCGTAACCGCACCGGGACATTTAACTATATCAATCATTTCCGTGTCACAGGTGTACTAACTGTAGCCCAGATATTAATAGGTATAGATGTATAAATAAGTAATGCATAAATAAGTTGTTATTAATAAATAGGTGATTTATATGGTTACATATTGATTTACAAGTACATGGTTAATAACTGATATTGCCTATTGTGCTTTAAAAAATGCCAAGTTCATGGTATAAAAAGTTAAAACTGTTAAATGTTAAAAAATGTACAAGCCGTATATATTTGTACTTTTGTTTCTTTTATAGGAGTTGTTAATTTTTGGGGGATCATTTTCTAGAAATTGTATAAGATTGAGCAGGGGTTTATTTATTTATTTTTGTTTAAATCGGAAGTTTGGGGCGGAAGAATAGCGGAGAAATAGCGGGAAAAGCGCCTGAGAGGAGAAGCGCTAGAGGAGAAGCATGCTAATGACGCAGTTACACAGTCAACAGCTTTAAGTTGTGTTCTATCAGAGTTTAATTACATGTGTTAGACTGTCGGCATGATAATCTAAAACAATACGGACTTTTGTGAGACACTGAGAAGTTCGGATAGAATTTCCTTGAGTTTAATATTTTCTGGACACCGGCTCGTTAATACAGTCAGGGGAGTTTAGCAACGTGAACGGACTGAGTGAGTTACAGTAGCTAACCCAGCTACACGTGCTTCGGTGCTACTCTGAAGATACGGAATAACTGCGTTATATATAAAAAATAAATATTTTTCTAAACAAGCTTAATGATTGTTTATTGCTGTTTATGCTTAGAAAATACTATTGTTACTTTAAATTGTGAGTGCACATAGCTGTTTTATTCTGTGCTTATAGTATTGTTATTTAGCATAAGAGGTATATATTGTTACAGTGTTGCCCTTTTTCTTTTATTTCAGGGTTCTTAGTGGTTCCATCCATCGTTGCTGCTTCTGATTGGTTGGCTTAAGTTTCATTATATCAACCAACCCCGTCATTCCACTCATCTGATTGGCTGCTGAACATCTTGGTACTTCAACCAATCTTCATCCACCAGCTGGCTTTTAAGAAGCTGTTTCAGGACATGGAGGGAGTCTTGAGACTCACTTTGTTCGGGCTACACTTTTTTTGAGAGACTGGTTCAGGGAAGTAAGCCACGTGGCATACATTTCAACATGTAGGTAATTTACTGTCTAGAGATAGACTAGGAAAGAGCGTGCGTGCCAACCTATGTATCCCTTTTGAGTTAGGTAGTGTAGCCAGCTAGGGTGTTTTGCTTATCTTATTTATTTATTTTTAGAGGAGAGTAGATGGGTGGGAAAATTGTGTTTAGTTAGCCTGGGTTTTTGGTTTATTTTCAGCCGTACCCATTGCCAGTCTTTCTATCAGTGCCAATTCTTTTCATTTCTAAACATTTCACTTGGTACTACTTCTTTTGTCCTTCATGTAAATAAACATCCTTTGTTAACAAAGTATTTGGTTTGTCATCACTTTGGTTCATACCCGTGCTGAGAATTCAACTTGCCACTGTCTCACAAATTTAAATGTGCGACCCGTATACCCCTAGACCACCAAGGGTCGTAACAAAAATAATAGAATAATCTGAGTTATCATAAAAGTAAGTTAGAGTAAAAGGACCCAGGGCTACACAACGATCCTTAATTACATTAACTGTGTGTCTCAGCAGTGGGTGAGAGTAGGTCTGTTCGGTCCACAGTACTGAGGAGAGAGCAGCTGCCTGACAAAACCCACATTCACACCCAGTCACAGAAGCACTTTCAGGAACAACACACATCTGATAACGTTATGTCATCTTAAATAACACGCCGTCTCTGCAGTAATCGCTTCTAAGTCCTTCTGAATCGTCTTTGAATTGTCTGTATTGGCAACTAACTAGCTTCTAACACAATCCCAAATCCCTCCCTAACCCCTGATCAAGGGCACTACTTAGTGCGTGGAACAAGGGATTCTAACTTACTCCCTACACTGCTGGTTCAAATGCTTTTAATAAATAGCACATCCTCAGTTCTCTCCAGCGTCAGTGTCGGCATGTTTGTTTCTGTCCCACTTGTATGCAACCAAATTATTTGCAGCGTGTTGCCTTTAAACCTGAGAGTTATCCTTCACCCAAACTCGAGCGCTGGTACTCTTTTCAATACATCCTCATTGACATTCCCTTGTCATTTCCCCTCTGGGAGAATCCCTGTCACTTCGTTTCAATGCCACCTGTTCTTCTCTCTCTCTCACACCTATACACACAAAGCTCTCCTCGTCCTTGTGGCTTCTTGTGTGAAGCAGACCTTTCGAGTTAAGTCAATTAGGATACGTTATAAATAACCGCCCTGAACACACAATGCGAGCGAGAAGGGAAAGTGAGGAGTTTTGTACGGTGCGGTGCGGTACGTACCACCCAGCGTAACCACACGCTGGTCTCGCTGGCCGTACGGACGCTCACGCTGCTGGGGGCGACGTCAGGAGGAGCTTGAAGAGTCTGGATGACCCGAGACGGCTCGCTAGCCTCGCTCGAGCCCACGATGTTCACCTGGCGCATGCGGAACCTGCAACCACATGGACGATAAGTTCTGAAAGACTGATGCTATAAAGTATATAAACATGATACCTGGTACAGGGTTCTCACTCACGTTCCTGAGAAATACAGCAAATAACTAAAAGGGTTAATCTGCTATTTTTAATAAGCTTTTTCCCCGATTTTCTCCATAACTTAGTCGTGTCCAATTCCTCTCTGTCACTAGGGGGCTCCACATTAAGGCTACTACTACCACTCAGTCGGGAGGGCCGAAAACTATCACGCGTTTCCTCCGAACCACGTGACACCAGCCGACCGCATCTTTTTCGAACTGCTCGCTCACGCACCGTTGGGGGCGGCGTAACACACTCGGAGGACAGCGCTATCCGCTCCTTCCGCTTGCGTGAGCTCACAGACGCCCCTGACTGGCTGTAGAGCCGTGATCACTAAGTACCTCTCATCCCTCCCCTCTGAGAGAGCTCGGCCAATCAGCACTCTCTAGACCTCTGCGAGAGGTTACAGCATCCCCCGGGAATCGAACCAGTGACACTGACACTAAGATTTTATAATGAAAAGTTAATTGTGCTAAATGTCCTAAAAACAGCATGATCTGAGTTCTGGCTTCAGGCTCGAGGTTTCTATAACCAAACACAGACGAGACCAAATTCTTGTGACCAATCATAATGCAGAAGACGGGAATTCTTATCCTCACACAAAGGCTCATAATTTTAAAGTTGTTTTTTCATTTTAATTATTCAGTAATTTATTTTAAACAAAAACAAAAGGTAAAAAAGATCTAGGACTAACTCTTATACTGAGCCAGGTATACCCTTACTCTTGTATCTTGTCCTCGGAGCATCGTGCATGAAATATAATAGCTGGTACCGCAACCCTAAAAAGAAGTGGAATGCTTGTGCGACACAGACAGCATCCAACTTACAACAGTTCAACTTCTGATGTGAAAGTGTAGAAACTATACTTTAAATTTTGATCTTTTCCCTGTTTAGCGATGTGGCGCAGCACTCTGTCACACACAAAACTCTGCAGTCTGGTGTGTTGCCAGAGCTTTTTGGACACTGTGTGAGAAAGACTGCAAGACTGTCACTGTAGCGTCCCTGAATTCGAGCAAACAAGTCTAATTCCATGCGTGAAACATTCCAAGCCGTGTGCGTTAATACAGAGTACCATTCTGTGCTGCAGTTTTATTGCATTCGTTTTCTTTATCGCTGTATCCAGCCTGGACAGGGCGCCATCCAACGCACACACACTTATTCACACACTATAGACAATTTGGGAACGCCAATTAACCTGGAGGGAACCTTAAAGCCTGGGCAGAACATGAAAACTCCATGCATACAAACCCAAGAAAGGAACTGGTCCTTCTACTCTGGAGGTGAAAGGATATTTACATATAAACTACAAAAGATACTCAACACTTCATTAACTATATATTAGGCTATGTGTCTTGTGTTGTATGTTGTACTGTAACCCAACTGTAGGATTCTGAGCATGTTTAAGTGACGCTAGGTTACAAGCCTTTAGAGTCAGAGTACAACCTTTAAAAGACAAGCAACAGAGCTGTAAGGTTTTTTATTATAATTTCTTTTGGAATACATACTTATCTGTGTGTGCATATGGGTTTATGCCTATACGATGAGACTCTATATATGCTATAAGGTTCATCTCAAACGGTTTATAAGATTCAAGACTCAAGAGTTTCCTTTGTCACATATATGGTTGTATAAGTACAACAGTAGTGAAATGCAATGCGACAAACTCCAGACTGTACAAATTTTTAAAACATAGGTATGTACAAAATCAAAAATAAACACAGTGCCGCCGTGTTACTAAGGTAAAGTTAAATAAGCTGTCAGAGTTACCGGGTGAAGCACTGATCATGGTGGAAATGAAACAGCTGTTCAGGCAGCAGAGGAGCGCAGGCACTTCGAGCCTCTTTCTAATTGCATATTTGTGCACTTAGCATAAACCTGAAATTTATCCACCAGTCTAACAAATGGCTCCGACATCCATAAGTTCTGACGCAAATTGCCGAGACAAGAAAAGACTCGGAGATGTCGTCGTTCATCACACGCTGATGCCGAGAAAAAAAGCTGTAGCTGCAGGGTGAATAACGAAGAGTACTCGTGTTGTTGTGTACTGACCTGTAGCGCGTGAATGGAGTCAGGTTAGGGACCTCCAGGACCTGAGCTTCTGGATCGTTTTCCTTCTCATACAGCACCTTCCATTCTTCTTCTTCTTCTTCATCTTCTTCTCCTGTGCTGCCCACCTGCAATTCATCAACAGCCATTCATCTCTAATATCACTTATCCTAGGAGAAATCAGGCACGAAGCAGGGTACACCCTGAACTGGATGACACACACACACACACACACACACGCTCATTCACACACTACGGGCAATTTAGGACTGCTAATAATCATAATCTGCCTGTCAATGGACCGTGGGAGGAAACTGGAGTACCCGGAGGAAACCCACAAGGTCACAGAGCTAATTAACATGCCACCATGCCGTCTTGATCAATATATAATAATAATAAAAATGATAAACCAACCATCATATGGGAGGCACAGCACACATTTAGGAGATTGATTATAGATCCTCGGGTATGTGAGGCTAAAAAAAGACAACCGTGCAGTTTAAAGTGTTCGTCATGCAGCACAGCACCAGATGTTTCTGGTACAATTCGGAAGTGCGAGCCAGGCCTGAACCAATCAAAGCCTGCAGCACTCAAAGAGATTTACGATGACCAATGGGGTGTACTGGATATGGTAAGCATTTATGCCAATGTGATCGATGTTTGACGCGTTGCACCTTATGCCAGTGACTGCTGCTGTATTTCATAGCTGGTGTGTACTCAGC